>PITA01004440.1:0-75913 GCA_004023965.1 Spilogale gracilis
AGATAGAGCTACCCTATGACCCTGCAATTGCACTACTGGGCATTTACCCCAAAGATACAGATGTAGTGAAAAGAAGGGCCATATGTACACCAATGTTCATCGCAGCAATGGCCACAATCGCCAAACTGTGGAAAGAGCCAAGGTGCCCATCAACAGATGAATGGATAAAGAAGATGTGGTACATATATACAATGGAATATTATGCCTCCATCAGAAAGGATGAATATCCAACTTTTGTAGCAACCATGGACTGGGCTGGAAGAGATTATGCTGAGTGAAATAAGCCAAGAAGAGAAAGTCAAGTATCACATGGTTTCCCTTACTTGCGGTGCATGAGGGGTAACCTGGAGGACAGTGGGAGAAGGAAAGTAAATGGGAAGTAGGGTAATCCAGGGAGGGAAACGAAACAACAGAGACTTTGGACACAGAAACAAACTGAGGGACTTGGAGGGAGGGGGGTAGAGGGATGGGAGAGCCTGGTGGTGGGTACTGGGGGAATGAGGAGCTTGACTCTTAACAATGCCACTGTTTCTGCCACTGTTCTTTTAAGCATATTGGACTGGATAGCACCTGCCCCAAAGGTCAGTCCAGCATCCAGGGCATGATTGTTTGTTGCCACTCCCTGTCCCATGCATTCCATTCCCAGCTGCTTCCCTTCCACCACTGTCCTGGAGACAGGAAGGCGGCACACCTCCAGACACGCCCTGCTCAGGTTTTAACACAACTTATACACAAAGAGACACACACCCCTTTGTAATACATCTTTGATTCGGTTCCAGCCAAGTGATACAGGCGATACAGTTGAAGTACCGAGAATGTTGAGAAAATGAAAGATTACGGCATTCATCGCTAGGGTCATGTAGGAGATAGACTCTGAAGAAAAAGTGTAACTCAGACAGAGAAGAGTTTGAAGCACCCTTCAGGCAGGAAGTGGCAGGAGCCAATTTGAGGGCCGGAAATGCTTCCACCACCTCTGGGGACACTGAGAGAACACGGTTCCCATAGAGGAATCAGGCATATATCCAATTATGAAGGTATATGAAATGTCAAGACGAGAAATATGGGCACAGTGTCTGTGTTCAGAAGTTCATGTCCCACCAATAGGCTTTTCACATGTAAAAGGTCATAGGTTAAAACATGTTCCTTTAACTATAAGGAATTAGGGAGTCTCAGCCATTGTTTACAGTTCATCAAATGTCCCCTAGAGGCCATCCCTACCAGGCAAAGAGAAGAGTTGTTTTCCTGAAAGTTTTCTGAACTGTACAAATTATAGACATATTATCTTACTCGAAAATAATACGTGCAGTTTTCTAAGCCTGAGGCAGAATTCACCAGCATGTGGATTCCGTTTAAACTCATTGCCATTATCATGCACAAATCAACTGATCATTTCTTATTTTGTCAATCATGGCACTGTAGTAGCAAATACCATGGGATCAGCAACTTAGTTTATCTTTAAATTACACAGAAAACTCCATAAAGGTAAAGGATGTATCTCCAACACTGGTGATTACACAAAGTTCTACACTAATGTCAGGTGACCTTTCTAGCAGACAGTGAATTAACCTAGTCCCTCCCCAGTTAATAAATCGCTCAGTGAGTCTCCACAGATGTAAAGGAAGCTCTGTAAAGCTCACTGCTTTCTATTTCTGGACACAATAGCCCTTGAACCTAGAAGTCAGTCCTATTCACTCTTTGCAATCCATCCCAGCTGTCCGCACATGCCTCAGCTTCTGCCTGGTGATACCTTCTCTTCTAAATGCATGGCAGTGTTTCAAAAGCAATTTAGAAATTTATTTAACATGTATTTCCTTTTTGTACTTTATTGCATTTGCTAAGTCATGATTCTTAGTATTAATTATTTAGTATTCTTATTTTGTCGCACACTGGCTTTGTAGAAGCCTCCAGGGAATGTGGGAAGGCAGATATCAGGAGCACCTCCATTTTACATGAGAGAAATTGAGGACCAAAAATCTGAAGCTGTCTTCCCCAGGGCAAAATCCACAAGGTTCAGAACTCGGATTTGAGCCCGGGTATCTGTGTGTGTGTCTCGAACTTCTAAATCATACTACCTGCTGTGCAAACAAGGGAGACCCTTGGGAGGGAGGTCGAGTGTAAAACAAACACAACCGTGTTACAGAGTACAGACTCCACCACTGCCTGGGGGCCTGTAAGGAAGAATAACATATGTCCAGGAGGATGAGTCTGGAGAAACTCTCTCCCTGGGGAAGGAGTGGTTGTATTCTCTCACCTGAAAATTCCCTTCTCAGAGGTGTCTGAAGCCAATGCCTTTTATTCAGTGGATTCTGCTTCAAATGTGGGCTTTGAAAGCCCAATAGGCCTACTGAATATTTGGCCCATTACCTGATCTGAGGCAGGCTCATAGATTTTTCTTTCCTCCTTCCTGTCTCCTGGGAATAGCTCTATTCACACACTAGTATGCCTCATCTCTTCCTGCCTCAGTGTTTTAAATGGGGATGTCAGTATCACTGCACAGAGGCTCGGGGTCACCAGGGAATTGGCGATCCCATCTGTAATAGTCGCTTTACACTGAGGACACGGAATAGCTAAGGTGTAATGTACCAGAGAAAAAAGAAATGAAGCTGCAGAGGAAATCATTGTTTAAAGCAGCCCATCCCTACCTGTACCCCCCAAAGAATGCAGTCCTGTGAGATGTCCTGTGAGAAAATGTTGGCAAACCATAGGTTTTGTAAATTTTGAAAATGCTGTTTACTACATCCCTATCTTTGACATTCACATTCGACACTAGAAGATTAAAAGCTCTGAGAAGTCCTGCAATATGGACTTTAACACAAACTTCTGAATTCATATGGACACAGAACATCTCTTCAAGCCTCCTCTTTGATTTGCATAAGATCTATTAATAACTCACAGAATTAGCATTCCATGAATCACAGTTTGGGGAGCATTGATTTAAAGCCCCTATTTTACTAAATGGAATTTAAATAAAAACTTTTTTAAAAAGCACCGACTTTAATTGCCTACTTTAAGACTGTCAGTTAATATCTAAAATTGTACCACTGGGAGGAAGGAAAAGTTCAATTCACAAGTCCTTTGTGTTCATAAATTGGGTATCAGAACAGCTGGCTTTGTCTTTCCTTTTCAATCTTTTCTTACTTTGCCGATATTGCAAGCAACAACCAGCAACACAGCCCTGGGACAGGAAGGAGTGACTGTGCCTCAAGCACAGCTCTGGCTGCCATCTTTATTTTTAGAAGAAGGTTTCCTCATTGATGCCTCTTGACTATGTCCCTTCTTTCCACTAGTTTAGTTCAAATCACCTCACCAGGACTATTGCAGTAGTCACTCAGCTGGTTTATTTGCCCTCAGCTTCACCCTGCTCCCATCCAAACAGAATGCCTATCACTGACCAATTTGTTTTCCTATAGCACCACTCAGATCAACAATGCCAACAAGTTTCTCTATCTAGTCTACCACTTTCTGTTTATTGCCCTGATAACCATGTTGACTTCTGGTGGTTACACTGCAGGTGCCATCATTCCAGACATCAGCAATGTTCAAGAAAAAAGTTGTTTCCTCCATATTATTGCTTGGATTGTAGTCCTTCAAAATTCTTCTGTTGAAATCCTCACCCCCAGTACCTCATAGTGTGAATTTCTTGGAGATAAGATTGTTACAGAAATAATAAAGTTAAAATGAGGTCATTCAACCGGACTCTAACCCAAGATGACTGATGTCCTCACAAAGAGGAGAAATGTGGACACAGAAAGCACAGAGACAGCCATCTAAAGCTGAGATAAGCTTGGAAGCGACCTTCACCACCCTCAGAAGGAACCACCCTGCTGGCACCTTGATTTCATGCTTCTAACCCCCAGAACCACACACAAAAAAAGAAATTTCTGTTGTTTAAGCCACTTTGTTTGTGGTCTTTTGTTACAGCAGTCTTCACAAACCTATACCCTGCCCCTTCATATTAGTTTGTAAAATGTACTCCAGAAGTCCTCTAGAAGCTTTCTCCCAATTGCTCATGATTCAATCATGAGTTTATGCTTAAATCACCTAGTGAAAGGGGAAATGGAATTACATGATTTGATTAAACAAATCATTATCCCTCCCCGGGACTGGAAAAGGAGTCACCTTCTTTTAAGCATATGGGAGGGTGAACTCTGGGGGGACAAAAAATAATTGAGCTGTGTCAACATGACCCAGGGCAGAGGGCTTGCTACTAAAGAGTTAATTACATCCAGCAGGTATCAGGGACTGTACAAGACACTGGGACTTCAGAGAGAAATGAAAAACGATCCCTGTTCTCAGGTTCTTCAGCAAATAACACTCAGATTAAGAAGAAACCAAGACCACAAGAAAAGAACTAGAATAGATATGTCCAATGGAAGCTAGTGGGAGAGATTTCCAGGAAGGAGAGAAATTCACAAGTGTGACAGAGAGATCACATGAGAGGAGCACTCAAAAGAAAACATTAGCTCTGGCAAGTAAGGCTTCCAGGTGAAGGTTACTAAAGAATAATTGCAATGGAGATTTGATGCAAGACCAAACATATACTTCAGTAGACCGGCGAGCCAGGGGGAGGTAAGGCACTAAGGAGCTTTGCTGGGACTCATTCTGACCTGTAAGTTGCAGATGACTTTGCCATAACATATGATAAGCAAAATGCCCAAAAGAAGAGCCCACATGCAGAACAAAGTTGCTAGTTCCACTCCTGCTGCCATGGAGGTTCGCAAAATGGGAGATAGGTTACAAGATTTATGGGGTAAAGAAGGAGACTCGGTGGAAGGGGATTATGGATAATGTATCTCCCGTCCCATCCCTAGGGAGGAAAAATGAATTCACACCATTGGGGGAAAGTGCTTCTTTCCTATTCCTTGCATTTCTTTCTATACAAAGGGAACTTGGTGAGTGCCATAGCCCAGGGTTGTTGCCCATTCTTTCTTTATTCTGCTGAGCAGAGGCAGAGTGCAATTCCTAGGTATCCATGCTTGCTTCACCCTAAAACTCAGGGGCTTGAAACAAGCACAGTCATTTTATTTATGGGTCAGAGATTCAGAAGCACTTGGCTGGATGTTCTGACCTGGGCTCCTTCCCATAGCTGCAGTCAATCAGCAACTGGGTTCAGAAGAGCAAGAAAGTGGAGCAGCTGCAGGATCTCTAGGTATGGCCTGGTATGGTCTGTCTGTCTGTGCGGGCTAGTTTGGGTCTCCTCGCTATATTTGGGCTGCTAGTAAGCATCACTTCTACTATATTGTATTGTGTGAAACAGTCCGCTGAGATTCAAGGAAGAATGGAGGGTTCACCTCTTTCTTTTTAAAAAAGTGGTCTGTGGGGAGCAGAAAGAGAGGGAGAGAAAGTCGTAAGCAGATTCTGTGCTGAGCATAGACAGAGCTCTGATGTGAGCCTCGATCTCACGACCCTAAGATCACAACAAGAGCCAAAACCAAGAGTTGGATGCTCAGGCAACCTTGTCACCCAGGCAAGTTTCACCTCTTGGGGTTCACCTCTTCGTGGGAGAGCGGCCATTTTCTAAAAGAGCACATTGTATGGGAGATACTGGAAAGCGCAATTCTTACATTCTCTACATCCAAACAAAGGCAAGTGGAAATCAGCCCTTGAGCTTCTAACCTTGCTCATTCTTCAGTAATTCTTAAAGCCAAACAATATCAATGGTTAATATCAGGTTCATATAAATTCTCTCTGTACCTCCTGACAAAATTATGAAATATATGAAAGTATGGTCATGATAATCCCAGCTATAAATATTTTTCTTAAGACTGAAATAATATAAAAAAACGATTGAGGTAATACATATCCAGGATATGGGGCATCAGTGAAATAAAATAAAGCCCACACTAAAATGATTATAAACACTCCTAAAGTACTTATTATTTCAATCTCTCTGGGCCTCGGTTTTCTCGTCTATGAAATGAAAACATTCTACTTGAATGACTTTACTTGATCTTCCTCATATTTGTTGAATCTACAATAAATAAGATCATATTAAAACACTCCCTGCAAGAAGCAGAACTACTAACTATTTTCTTACCAAATGATAAAATCAGCCTTGAGGAATGGTATTTTTGCTTATTCTTTCCTATCTTTACACATGAGAAGTAAACAGTAATATTAAGAAATATAACTCTTTGAATCTCCTTCCAATATTTTTGATTTTCAGACATGTGCAGTGATTTTTATCTAAAGAAAAGTAATACATGATTCAAAGAAAAGCCAATTTTAAGAGATGGAGATGGGTGACTAAAATATTTACTGTTCAAAAACAGAAAAGAAAGTGCTATAATTCTCTTACATTTCTCCTCATTATAACCCTCCACAATGTTTGCTCATATGGATCACAAATGAATCTTGGGAAAAATCTAGCAGAGACTTTTGATTAAATGGTATGTTGAATAAACAATGCTGAGACATTCTAATGAGGTCAGATAAAAGGGCCCTGCTGAAAAGAAATGTTTAAAAAATCACTTTGAGGCTCTACCGTAAATCATTTCCTGGAGACTTGGGGCTCTATTTCTTCTTGTCATGCCATTATCCAAAGACTTTAAAAACTCTCACTGGTTTTGCTACCATGAATGATCCAGGGCTCCTTAGCACATAGATTTCCATTGCTAGATTTCTGAAAATTATTGAGGCTCATTCTAAAGAAATCCACATAAATAAACACTGTGTTCAAAATCAATGATATTAAGTCACTTTATCACAGAAGTCAAAAACATAGTTAATAATATGCCTATAGCTCTTTATGAATTGAGGTCAAGACATTGCTTCTTACCTATGATGGCAGCTGATGGCCTCAGAGTTACAGGACTTACAAAAGTCAATCAGAGATTTTTGAGACAAAGAAACAAAGACTTGGGACGTGATATGTACGAATCATCCTTACAAGACCAACTAGTAAATGTTGCTGAAGTGACCTTAATATGATTGGCTTAGAAATGGAATAGAGCTTACAGGAGGAAAAATCCTTATCTATCACAGGCATGCAAATAAGGGTGGCAGGTGGGGGGGTGGTGGTGGTGGAGAATCAGAAGAAACCAACCAGAATGGCAGGCAGAGCCAGTGAGTATGGTCAGCAAACAGAATATTGGCATTGTGGATTTAACAGTTAGAATGGTGTGAGCTGATATACAGGTCCAGGGTAAACCCATGGAGATTGGTGGTATAAGTAGAATGAGGTCAAGAAACCAAGACAGGCAAGGGTGTCCACTGGAACACTGCCATACCTACTGGGACCCTCAGACGATAACAATATGCAGTGGAGAGAAAGGTTGTGAGTTTTCAAAGTGTAACTGATTTAGGGGATTAAGGAGGAGGTCATCAGAGGACAAGATCAATGGAGAGATGAGGACAGAATGGCCAGGTACACTAGATCTCAGGGGGTGAAGGGTGCTCTCAGAGGTTGGAAACATACTGGTATTGAATGGGCATGAGAACTCTGGAAATCGGTCACTTTCTGGCTCTGACATATTTGGGTCTTGGGAAAATGAACTTCTCTACTTAAGTGGGCCACCCAGAACTCTGATCTCTGAGAGAAACAGGATTCAGTGAAAACAACAAGATAAACGAATGTGCTGGTAAAGAATATGTAGCCAAGAAATTTGTGCAACCGGAGGAGGAAATCTCCAAAAGGCAAAACAGAAAGATTTGAGAGGGAGAAGTGAAGTAGAAACGTGATCTGAAGGTCTGAGGGATGAAATCAGAAAGCTAAATAATACAGGAGCACTTCCAACAAAAGCAATGCAATCTACTTGATAAGACTGTTCTAGCAAGTGTAGCTATCATTAAACTTAAAATATTATATCCATTATATAGACACATACTTATGTATATGTCCATACAGCAAGAATGCACATAGATACTTTTAAAATTTGTTTGCTAATTATTCAGAGATAAATCTTATCTTCTTATGGAGAATATAAACTATTAAGAAAAGATCTATGTTGTGTATCAGCATTATTAGCATTGATCAATATCCAGCCATCAATCAATGGGCCCAAACAAATTAAGATTACCTGAGAATGCTCACCCACTTCTTTCTTTTTTGTTGTTGTTGAAAAGAAAATTAATGTCTTTTTTTATCTGAGACTCCTATGAATCTGTCACTGTGACCCACTGTGTTGATAAATGAGGCTGAAGACAGCGTGGGCATGTCTCTTTCATTGAACTCATTGAACTCTCAATCCTGATGTTAGATTGGGGCCAGCTTCTGAAGTTTCTGCTTTGATGCTATAGCTCCTGTAGTCTGCGATATTCCACAAGGCTGTCTCTTGTTCACTCTACATTTCACATTTCACCACTCCAGTTCTTGGAACTGGAAAATGCCGCAAAGCAAAACTATAGGATGAATCTAGGAAAGATCTGTCTTTAGTTCCAACAGCAGTCAGAAACCAGACAAGGAGAACAAGTCAGCTTGGGAAATTTCTTTACAAGTAGTAAATCTAGAATTGCTTGGATTCAGGTCCAAATATGTAATTCATTCTGATGCTTCCCTCAGGAGTGACTGCATCATTGGAACTGCTGATTGGTTAAAGTTGTGAAGGCAATTGTGAACAGGCTCCCTACAAAAGGTGAAAAGAGTCAAAGCAAATGGATTTACTCATAGTAGGTCATTGTTCTATCATGGCTCCATAAGACCATTATGTTAAAGTAGGCTGGGCTTCCACTGACGTCGCCCTGGCCTACTCCCAGCTTCTGGCTGAATGGTATTTTCTAAGCTTACTAAGAAAAGATAATTACTTGAAGAAAACACTTTCTTTTGTCCCACTCAGATCTCTAAATTCCTAAGTTAAACTTGTTCCTCTCATTTTAATCTGCAGTGCATAGCTCTAGCAGGAAAAGTATCTAAGTTTTATGTATATCCCTGGAGATGGAAAGACTATTTTTTCAATCCCTTAACAGTCTTATAGACGGAATCTAAAATTGGAAGCTTTTATTTATTTATTTATTTTCTATTTTGCATCAAAGCACATGCAATATGACAATGAGGTCTTTTGGTCCTAAGACTACCACATCATATGGAATTCTTACTTCCTGGTTGCACTGAGCTGATAAGCCATATGGCACCACCATATTGGAAAAAGTCTGAGCAAGCTTTTCCAAATACAAGTTATTATTCATATTTCCCTAAATTATGCATATGATACCATTCATTTTCCTACCTAATCCTTGCTGGAGAAGCTCCTAGGTTTGAAATGAAAGAAATTCTTCTTTCAAATATATGTAATCCACATTAATTGCTTTTGACAGCAAAGGTTAGATACTGTGGTAGTTAGTACTTTAATCTTATCACCTCTACAACAAACTTAAGTGGGTGAAGCATTCTGAAGAACAGCCATGCCAATGTGCTCCCATTGTAGAATCAAAATGCAAGCAGCTCATATTTCTCCATTGCATTTGAAAGTAAGTGAACTTAAAAGACAGGTGAAGGACAAAAGAGGATCAGAAGTAAGAAAAGAGGGGGAAAGCATATCTAACATCTCTGAGGACAGAAACATTGATTTTATCATTTAGTCTCCTCCTATGGAACAAAGGTCAAGTTTTCAAGCCTATGAGACTTCCAATAAATTACCCTGCCTTTCCTCTATTTCTACTCCTGGTGTAAGGACCTATTTAGATGTCCAACCCGCCATCTTATTCACTCAGAAAAACAGCTTCTGGAAAACAAAGGTGAGCCAGAGTGGGGGTAAATGCCCAATCAGTTAATCCCCTTAACCTCAGGGTTCCAGGAGCAATAGAGATGCAAATCATCAATACTTGGGACCAGGTGGGAAGGCCCAAATGCCCTCAGCCTCCAGGTTCTAGGAGCAATGGAAATGCAAATTAACTCAGGTAGCTAGGTGACCCCAGTCAGCTTCTGATTTGGGGGGGGGGGGAGGAATTGCTTGCCCTATAAAAGCTAGCCTGAGAAATTAGATGTTATCGTTCTCTCTCTTTAGAGGTGCCCCTGGCCCACCAGTGAAATTCTGATGCTTGGTGTGAAATAAACCTTTGCTTGACCTTCCCTTTTGTATCAGCTTTGTTCCTTTGACCATGTACCCTAATAATGTGCCATACAGTAGCTTCACTCTCCCTAGTCCCCACACCTGGTTTCTCACACCTGTCTCTACTTTTGCTTTAGTTTTATTTTATTTTCTCATTTACTTTTGCTTTTAATAACGTGTCTAGTCATCTTCCAACCCTTAATACAAATGTCACCAGGTTCATGGATTTTTTTCTTTCTTCCCCAGCTAGAAATTATCCTTTTCTTCTCTATGTCATACCACATTCAAGTTCTGTAAAAGCATTTAACCAGAAAGACCCTATAATTTAGTTATTGGTATATATATCTTACTTTCCTGGGGCTTATGTCTGGGGATCAGGGGAAAAGAAAAATCATGGCTTGACAAAAACAAAAACAAAAATTCAAAAATACTATTTAGCACAAGCATATAATAGATGCACAATTTTTAAGAATTCATGAATGCCATAGTGAATACTGACTCTCATAAATTTTAAGCTCTGAGAAGGAGGAGTCTACATCTTCAAAGTATGGATGGCATTTTCCAAACTCTACCCCAAAAATCTAGTGGGGCTCCTGGGTGACTCAGTCATCTCAGAACATCTGACTCTTGGTTTCAGCTCAGATCTTGATCTCATGGGTGGTGAGATTGAGTCCGGTGGTGTGGCTCTTCACTCAGCAGGGAGTCTGCTTGAAGATTCTCTCCCTATGCTTTTCTCTCCCCGCTCTCTCTTTCTCACTCTCCCTCTCAAATGCATGGATAAATCTTTTTTAAAAATCTGGCAAGACATCTTATTTGAGATAGAGCTTAATGAATCTACACGGGAATTACACTGAAGTGGGATGGCTATAATAGGTGGTTGTAATGAACTAGAGATGATAGGTAGTTACAATAAGGGACCTTAGACTTTATGGCGCTGAGTTCAAGAACAGTGGGAGTTCTTCAGTGCTCCTGAAAAAAAAATTATGTGATAGGGGTAGACCTAGGATGAAAGTCCTCTCTCTTAAGACATTTAAATTTTAATTCAACTGTTATTTTATTTTATGAAATATGGAATTATGCCCCCAAGAAAAACAATGGCAAAGTTAAAAAATAGCCACAATTTTTAAAAAGTTGTTCATAAATAAAAGAATTTATTACAATGCAGTTGGAAAACAAAACATATGTTAGTTCCTAAGCTAAATTTAGACTGCTTGCAATTTCATTTAATTTCTACCATTGAATGTGAGACATCACAAACTGTAGGGAAAGCACTTAAATGGAAGTAGTAAATAAATCTCCCAAACCAACTGCCATACTTTCAGTGGGGTCTATTTAACAATCAATATGAATACAAAGACAGTGTTTTCACAAAAATCACAATAATAGCAGTATGGTAAGTCATAAGGCAAAGAAAGTTCTCAATAAGTATTTCTGGAAGGAATACCTCATTACTATGGAATATTAACTACCTTAGAGTCCTCTATGCCCCCTTCATCATTTATGCCCATTTATCCTCTATGCCCCCTTCATCATTTATGCCCATTTACGAAAACTTGGAACTTAGAAAAAAAAATTAACTTTCAATCATAGTGCCTATCAAAACTTCATTCCATTCAAGGCTTAAGAGTCTACTTAGTGTTTACATAGTTATTTAAACAACCAAAGCCCTCTTCATTCTGCAAACCACTGTATAATAATCATTAAATTCTGTTTGTCATTGGAGCCACAGTGCACCCCAAAGGACTTCTCTGAAATCCATAAAAAAACAGCATCTCAGGATGTTTGGCTGTTTCTCTGACACATCACATTGACCAAACCCTCTACTCGGACTTCTGTGACAGTCTGGCTTTGGTTGATTCAGCATTAGTTGATCCTGATCTGAATAATGCAGAGCCAGTCAGACAACCTGGATGTTGCTTTCCTCCTCTATACTCACAACCTACCTGAATAATGGATCATGAGTTCCTCCAGCTCTCCTTGCAGAGTAGCAGCAGTATAAATGTCTGCCCACCTTTCCAGAATTTCTGGGAAGATTAACGAGATAACTATAAGGCAGTCTAAGATGTCTGAGCGTATAGGGAGTGCATAATAATAATAATAAATGCTATGATTCTGTGGCTTCTTTGTATATTTTCATTGCACACTAACAATTTCTACAACATAAACAGCAAAAAAAATATATCAATTCTAATGAGTGAATCATGAAAGAATTTAGTTTTTGCAACCCAATATGACAGACACTTTTGGTTTTGTTCACCTCCCTAATGGGTAGGGGACTGAGTCAAGGTGATTTTTCTCTGGTCATTATGATGACTAATGCTTCAAACCCTACTTGTTCAACATGTTGCCTCATGCTGCTCTTGCATTGAATTCTAAACCTGCAAGCAGATATTTCCAAAAGGGGTCTTCTACTTTCTGTGAATTATGATTCTTTCAGTGCAAGGAACTTCTCAATGCATCATTTCCTGAACTTAAGTTATTCTTGTACCACTTTCCAATTTTCATCATGCCTGTGATATCACCTATAATATAAATTACTTAAAATACTTCTTTATATCCTTAAGCAATACCATCCACAAAATAAAGTTTGAGGTGCCAGTTAGAATTTCATACATGAAATAAATACATGTGATGGGGTTATATCCCAATAAACCCATAATAAGTTGAAAATACCAGAAATTGAAAATGCATTTAATACACCTAACATCGTATCTTTGCCTAAGCTCCTTGTGCTCCTTGCCTAAGCTCAACATGCTCAGAACACTTACATTAGCCCACTGTTGGGCAAAATCATCTAACACAAAGTCTATTTTATAACACAGTATTAAATACTGCATGTAATTTATTGAATACTGTACTGAAAGTAAAACAACAACAACAACAACAACAAAACAAAACAAAAAAACAGAACGCCTGAATAAGTATGGAATGGTCGTTAAGTGTATCAGTTGTTCACTATCGCGATTCCGCAGCTCATTATGAGTTGTGGTTTGTGGGTATGGCCCCATGTTGGGAAAGAGTACTGTACAGCATATTACTAGCCCAGGAAAAGATCAAAATTTAAAATTCGAAGTATGTTTCTACTGACTACATATCACTTTCACACCCTCATAAAGTCGAAAAAACATAAGTCAAACCATCAAAAGTCAGAGATTAACTGTATAAAAATTAAAAAGTGCTCCCAGAGATTATTTCAGAGACTACCATAGTTATAAATATGCAATGTTCTGAGAAACAGTCTTTGAATATATTCCTGAAAACCTATATATTCCTAGCATTTAGCAGCATTATGTTCACATGAATCCTGTAGTGTCTGGGACAGATTTATTGAGCACATGATTTAAAAAAAAAAAAAAAAAAGTAGGCCCCAGGGCACCTGAGTAGCTCAGTGAGTTAAGCATCTGCCGGGCACCTGGGTGGCTCACCTGAGTAGCTCAGTGAGTTAAGCATCTGCCGGGCACCTGGGTGGCTCTGCCTTGGGCTAAGGTCATGATCTCAGGGTCCTGGGATCGAGGTCCACGTCAAGCTCTCTGCTCAGCAGGGAGCCTGTTTCCTCCACTCTTTCTGCCTGCCTCTCTGCTTACCTGTGATCTTTCTCTCAGTAAAATAAATAAATAAAATCTTAAAAAAAAAAAAATCCGCCTTCGGCTCAGAGGTCATGATCCCAGGGTCCTGGGTTCGAGTCCCGCATTAGACTCCCTGGTCAGTGGGGAGCCTGCTTCTCCCTCTCCCTCTCCCTCTGCTGCTCCCCCTGCTTGTGTTTCCTCTCTCTCTCACTCTGCACCAAATAAATAAGTAAAGTATTAAAAAAAATGTACGCCCAATAATTAAATACATAAATGCACAATCATTAGCTCATGCTTTTTCCACCCTTTGTTTGTGCATATACTAAAAGATATATGTCAATGTGATATATGTGAAATATCAATTGCTTGTCCATCCCTTTGCAAACACGTCCTTGTATAATCATCAGCAACTTCTGACTCGTATTTACAACAGCAGACACCAGTCTGTTGAGAAATGTGAAGAAAAGTATAGTCTCCTTTATTTATTGATTTTTTTAATCTTAAGGAGGAAAAACAAGTAAAGAACATAGGTCTGGGAGTTCAGAGATTCATTTTCTCAATATAGCTGTCTTCATGTTCTTGTGTTTGTGTGAGTCATTTGTCTGTCCAACCTTTAGTTTTTCAATCTGTAAAACAAGACTGGATTATTAAACTAAATATAAACTAAGGTCTTTTTCTGCTCTATTTCCTTTCGTCCATAATTAATCCATCCTAAGGACTTAAGGCAACGGAATATTAAAGGCCTGGTCCTACAAGCTCTCTCAAAAGTGCTTTACAAGTGTTTCATAAACTAAATCTCAATTTCCTTTTTTAGATATGTAGCATTAATATTGTATTTGGAAAATGTACACTCCCATAATCATATAACGAATAAATAACTTTCTACAAGGAACAAGGATGGTTGGCTTTGAGGGAAATAGCCAATCTCATCCATCAGCTGAGCAGACATACTGGGAATTTATATACGAGGACAATAGGTATGATTTCTGAGTGTTCTCTGAAAGGACTAATTAAACTCAGCCTTCATTCCAGTCCTTGCCAGAGGAATTCTACCCAGAGGCAAATGAGCTAAAATAGTTTTAGGAGGAGCGAACTTTAGGGAGCCTCGCGTTCATTCTCTATATTGCTCTCTAATTGTCTATCTTTTATTTTGGTTATATGTGCTTACATGCAACCTTGCCAATTATTTTTGTAACCAAATATTTTTTTATTTCTTTCATTGCCTGAAAGCTTAGAGAATTTTCTCTAGAGAGGCTGTATGTGTTAACTTCTATATTTTTCTAATTTTTTTCCTAGCCAATGTTACCCTAATCATTTGTTCTCAACCCAATACATGCATTTATTCATTTGCTCATAAAGCTGAATGGGAAGGTCTTGGAAGGTTCTTGGTTCTCTATGACACATTCCAAGCAGAGAATGAATTTTCTATGTGGTATCCCTCAAAGCTCTGAAAGTGTAAGGATGGATTCCTACCATAGAGTTAACTATGTGCTAGAGGCCATTCTTTTAAGTAAGTTATTATTTTATCCCACTTTATGTGGTAATTAGAAACAATGTAAATAAAACCAAAGGAATATAATTGAAAAAAACTGACAAATAAAACCACCCAATTGCAAAACAAACCATAGGATACCATACTGATGTAATTCTAGGAAAAGATCCTTGTCTTTTCTTTTTTCCTATTTTGTGGAGGTAGAGTATTAAATTTAATCATGTTTATGATCATTCTGTACATGATTTTGTATCTGTTTCCTGTAATATGATAACATAATACTTTATATTTTATTACAAGTGATCTACATATATTTTAACATCCACACCATATTTCATTAGATAAATGAATCACAATTTAACCTAACATTATCCATTTTTAGACTCAGCCTGTTCCCAAATTTGTATGGTATAAACAATAAATGTGTCTTCTCTTGCAAATCTGAGATTTATTTCTTGTTTTTGTTTTCATTATTTTGGTGTTATTTTCCAGAAGTAAAATTATTAGGTCAATATATCTAATCATTTTTACATTTCTTGACAAATATTACTCAATTTCTTTCTTTGTAAGGCTTATAGAGATTTACTCTTCCATAGATATTATATAAACCCTTTTCCCCTTTAGGGGGTAAAAATCCTACTTCTATTTTGTATCTTTTTGTTTATAAATTGAGTTTTGCCTATGATCATGTTACCTGCTGAACTTTTTTATTAATTGATACTATTTTTTGCCTAATTATTTATGAGGTCTCGTTTTTATAACAATTTATATAATCTTTTTATATATAAAATACTCACTCTGCAATACATTCTGTGAATATTCTTCCCAGTTCTTTTTTACCCTTTAATTTGTTTATATATTTATACTCATGTCTTTGTGATTTCTTTATTGTTCTCTCATTGAAAGCCAAAGTCTTCCCTAGAGAGCTGATAAATATTTCTATTTTCTCTATTTTTCTGATACCTTGTTATTTATTTTTAAATTCCTCACTCACCAACAAGGACAAAAGTCTTGGCTAGAATATCAAAAATTGTTTAGGAAGCAAAAGTCAGCTTCTGCTAGAAGATTTAGCCATCAGGTATTCTTAGATATATTGGTAGCCCTTGAGTTACTAAACCTGGCCATTTTGAACATCAATCTACAAATGGCTACAAACTACTAGTGCTTTCATTATTCAAAGCTCTGTGCCATGCAATGTAGGAAGAAAAAAATGGAAACAGAAGATGACAACATGTCCTTGTGTAACCAATCCCACATCTTTTTTTTTTAAGATTTTATTTATTTATTTGGCAGAGAGATCACACGTAGGCAGAGAGGCAGGCAGAGACAGAGGAGGAAGCAGGCTGCCTGCCCAGCAGAGAGCCTGATGCGGGCCTCGATCCCAGGACCCTGAGATCATGACCTGAACCAAAGGCAGAGGCTTTAACCCACTGAGCCACCCAGGCGCCCGCAACCCCATATCTTATATACAGTGTCTCCACAAGTAATGGTAAAAATGACAAGGCAGTCTTTAATCTGAGTTCTTGCTCTCCCTGCAGGAGACTGCTGCTGAGCACTAGAGTCTAAGTAGCTAACAAAAGAAAGACTCTAAGTCATGGCTTTTACATTATAAAGAGAAAATGTTTCCTCTGTACACGGTATAGACAAATTAATTTTGCTTTGTGTACTTTGGAATGGCACTTCTCTCTGATTGAACCAGCCATGATTAGTCCAATGATCCATTTTCTGAATGGTCATTCTGAACAGCAGAATCAATGCCATCACTCATGGGTGATAGAGAAGATTTGTTTATAATGAATTTTACAGATTTTCTCTGAACACTTTCTTTGTGCCAGACCCTTTTCTAAGGATTAAAGAACCAAAATATAAGTAGCACATTAACCCTGCTCCCTAGGACAGTGATTCTTGAACCTGATGGATGGCTTTTAGAAGTATATATTCCCTCCCAGACTCACCCTCAGATCCTGTAACTCAGTGAAGAGCCTAATACTGTTTGTGGTTCAAATTCCTCCTCATGATTTTGATGAGTCACCAGGATGGAGGACCTCTCTTTAAGATCAGAGAGCAGTGGATCCCTAGTCCTTCAGATCTTAGAGGGTAATAGGAATAAATGTCCACTCATTTGGTCATTAATCTAAAGTTAGAGGTTTTACATCTAGAATCTCACACACTTCAATCAGGAAACTGATCTTAAGAAAAGTTCAGGAATTTGCCCAGGGTGAACATCTACAGTCAGTGGACCTGTGATTCTAACTCAGAGCTCTCTGACATTAAGGGCACATGAGAGAAAACACACACACACACACACACACACGCATGCACGCGCACACACACACCATTTGGATTAATTAATTGGACTGGGAATGCTGGAGAATTAAATCAGAAAGTTTAAGTACTTTGGTCAAGAATCTTAATATTTCAAAAAAAAAAAAAAAGAATCCTTATATTTCAAAAGCAACCCATATGTCAGAGTGTGGTAACTGTAAGAAGTGGGGAGTGTATCTCCAAATTCTTTGGCTTGGGTTTCCAGTTTCATTTGTATTCAAGTTTTACATAACCCATCATGTTCTTCCAGGCTAATATTAATCTTTTCTTCCAACTACATCATAAACTATAGGTTATATTTGCTTTCGTGATTGGTCTGGCAACTGACTCCTTCAAGAAACTTGCAGGGAGCAAAGAAAATACAACCACTTTTCATCTATGCTTATCCCCAAAAGGAGAGAAAATGCCTTGTTCTCTTCACCAAAGAAAAAGGCACAGTAATACCTATAGTGGTGTAGCCATATCTCATTTTCAGCAACCTGGAGCTCCATGAGTTACACCAATTGAAAAAAACAAAACAAAACAAACAAAAAAAACCCCACCCTCCGCTTTTGAAAAGCAAAACAGTTTAAGACATACTTTCTCCCCATGGGCACAATACTAGATGTATTTACCTTTGCAAAAAAGTGTTTCTCATAACCAGACTTACCCTTAGCATGAGTATAATCCTCTTTTCATGCAAGCTGTTTAGAAAGTCGGAGGGGATGGGGAATGTAGAAGTCAAGTGTTAATGGGTCCGATTCATGTTACATGTGAAAAACTAAAATTCTGAGAACTTAAGCTCAGGAAGAGTTTATCAGTACAATCACAGTATCAACAAATTTTACTGAGCAACAGTTGTATGTAAGACACTCAGCTAGGTGATGTGGGAGACAGAGAAAACAAATGTAACCTCTGATCCCTAGGAATTGACACGAGTATTTACAAAAAGATATGTTTCTATGAGCAAATGATGAGCATTCAATGCTAAAACATAGTTTTTCAAAAGCAAATAGTATTCCATATCCTTTTTTAATGACAAAGATTCCTCAGCATCAATATAAAACTCTGTTATAGTCTAATTCTTATGTTCCTTAAATATGTGCAAACCCAAAATTACGTACAAATATTTGATGTTTAGTGCTCTTATAAAGCTATGGAACCAAATCAAATTTAGCAACTAAATCCAAACATAACTACAAAAATCTGTAACATTTAAATCTACAATACTAATTTAGTGAGATGGATGGTGTTACTTTACTGAAACTGCGCTTCTCCATTCTGTGCGAGTATAGTCCTGAGTATTTTCGTGCAAGTTCTTTGGAATCCTTCATTCTAGGTCATTGGTCCATACACCATTTATGATCCTCTAATTATGTGTCATAGGAAAGGCCACCTGTCTTAACAGCATCTCCTAAATTATCTGGCTTTCAGTTGTCATTAACCAGTTTTGATTGTGTATTTAGTTAATCCCTGCTCTAGTATTTGTAGAGGAATCCTGATGCCAATGGGATCACAAAGTCACATGCAAACTCGCCTAGGCAGTGAAATGGTGGGGGGAGGGGGCAGTTATTTGTACATCATCCAACCAATCAAGCCTATGCTTTTTAACTTTTTAGATAATCATCAAGGTGAAAACATTTCAACTCTTCCCTTTTGTACCACATAAACCAAAACAATAAAAATAAAAACTGGACACATTAGAGAATATGTCTACACTCAGGTTGAGAAATGCTCACAATAACTCAAGACATTTTCCAGAAAAAACAGCAAGATACAGAAGTCCCCTAGTAGGATTGAGAAAGGAGGTTCCAAAAGGACTTTCCAACAAGGGGTAGAATTTTAAATAAATATATGAAGGTAGAGCTTCCCGGGACAGAGACGGTGTGAAGAAAAGCAAAGAAGCATGAACCTTTCAGACACACTTGGGGATAGTGAGTGGACCAGTTAGCTAGAATATTCTAAAGAAGACATAGTGATTTAAATTTGCCACGAGAGAGTTTACCTCCAAAGAATGGCAATTCTAAGTAATGCTGAGACAGAAACATAAGTTGCTGAATAAGAATTTAAAGTACTGAAATCACTAAGAATGAAGGATGTCACCTTGACTTTTCAATATCATACCAAGCCCGCTGGTATCATCTAGCTGGGGAACAGAGTTCTTCCTACTTGTGTAGGAAGGAAAGCAGAGGTGATATATTTCTTTCTCTGTTCACACTCCCAGTTAACTTCTTAACCTATAGGAAATATAATTTTTCCTTTAGTCCCCCCTCCCTTGATTCCAAATATATACTTTTCAATATGATACACTGTTTTTTTAACTAGCTGTTTTCTATTTTTTTTCTTAATATGATTTAGCCATCAGGGGAGTGGCAAGGATTAATGTACCATATAATTAGACATGTGCTGCCCCTTTAAAGCACTACTTTGCATCTGATAACTTAATAAGAGTAATAGCATTCTAAGAAGGACTTCTCTGTTCCTCTAGACAAGGCACAAAGATAGGACATATGAGTCAAGTACTGTACACTCTAAATTAAGAGTCAAACATTTAGGGGACAAAAATCCCTTGAGAGGGAGGCACCTGGATGGCTCAGTCCATTAAGCATCTGTCTTCAGTTCAGGTCATGATCTCAGGGTTCTGGGATTGAGCCCTGCATGGGGCTCCCAGCTCTGTGGGGAGTCAGCTTCTTCCTTTCCCTCTGTCCCTCTTCTTGCTTGTGCCCTCTCTCTCTCCTCAAATAAATAAAATCTAAAAAAAAATATCCCTTCCAGGGCTTTATAGTGTGTATAGAGGGGAGGGGAATAAATTACTTGGCTTTGTCAGTATAACTGAGCCACCACCACCACCACCTCCCAAGTCTGATGAATGGGGGAAGGAATTGGGGAGAATTGGAGAATTATCAGAGACATGACTTATGAACCTAGGAGAGTGAGTGTATACATTTGCCCCCCTCCACGGGGAGAGTGGATGTTTCTTCCACACATGCCAAGTGAGAAGGTCTCCAGGAAAACAACATGTAGAGATGATAAAGATCATGCCAGGAAAATAAGAATTGCATCTTCTTTGTTTATTGGATTATCTACACCATATGAGGTACCTGACCTGAGTTAGCTTGTTAGTATCCCACCCAAGACAGCTGGCATCCCAGGCAGAGGAACACAGCATCCAGGGGTTATTGGGTGGACTCCTTGATGGAGAAGCTGAGAGGTCAGGGCGAAGAGATGGGGTGAAACTGGAGCAGATCTTCCAACTAGGGGATCTCTAATCACCCCTGGATATCTTATACATGCATTCCACGAGAGATCCAACATTTGGATACCTGTAGCATTTCTTTTTTAAAGATTTATTTATTTGACAGAGAGAAACACAGCCAAAGAGGGAACACAAGCAGGGGGAATGAGAGAGGGAGAGAGGGCTTCTCGCAAAGCAGGCAGCCTGATGCAGGGCTTGATCCTGGGACTCCAGGATCATGACCTGAGCTGAAGACAGAGGCTTAACCACTGAGTCACCTAGACACCCCCGGATACCTGTAGCATTTGACAAAGAAGCCAAAAGAGCCAAAATGGGACCACCAACAGGATGCTCATTATATAGGATCATTTCTTGGCTCTCTCACGTTCCTCTTACCGGGGCTTACATCACAGAAGCTGGAACCAGAAGAGAGGCAAATGGAGAGATTGTCCCATATGCCACTCACAACCTCTCTCTCAGGTTGCAAATTTCTAGGGCTGAAATCTGACATCAGAGATGTGGAAGAGGATAAATATTTAATGAGGGTATAAGGCTAGGATTTAAAACTAGGTGAAGTTGGATTAGACTGGACTTTTCAATGACGGTGAGTGATAGATACCTATGAGATCAGTCATCATTAAGAGATGGGAAAAGCAGATTCAGCACGAAGCCACAGGTAGAAAAAAAAAAAAAAGAGCCACGCCATATTGGTACTTCATCACATTCAGACTTCAATGAGTTCCTAACCCAAGAAAAGAAATAGGAAAGCTATTAAATTCTATTTCACTGGGTTGTGGATCAATGAACTTGAGCATTAACAGAACTGAGTTTTAATCTTGTCTCTGCCCTTATCAGCCAGGCATCCCTGGACAAATCATACAAATTGCTCTGTATGTTAATTTTTCATCCATAAAATTGGAATATTACCAACCTCATCAAGTCATTCATGGGGTTATATGAAAATAATTGACAGAGAACCTGGCAGGTATGTTTGTTTGTTTGTTTTTCCCCCATATCTTTTTCTGTTTTTTCCTTAATACACACACATAGAATATTTTTTAATATACAAAATGTTGGAATTGGTTGACATGTAATTTTATGTTTTGTTAATTTGCTTCATAGTTTAGAGCTCTTCACATATTGAAATTGCCACATATTATCATTTTAATATGTTTAAAGGAGCCATCAGTTTGCTTAGCTGATTGCCTTTTGCGGGAAATTGGGGCTGTTTCCAAGCTCCTCCCTCCCAATCTAAACTATAATGTTGTTAACAGTAAAAAGAAACCACTTCAACACTTTCCCCATCCCTAAGGAGAAAAGGGCTTAGGCTGTCATTATTACCTTGGGATATCACTTCCTAAATGGAATTATTTATGCTATCAATTAAAATTTTTATTGGCATCTCTTGAAAGTGCCGATATCCCTAGAATACCTGGAATTCTAACTGGGAAAAAAGAAAGAACAGAAAGAATAGAAAGCTTCTTCTTGACTCACGAGTCTTCACTTCTCTAGAGAACACCGACTTATTTAATTTGGCCTGGCTAAAGGGAAACTCCTCATGAGTCCTCACTGGGGTTTTCCGAGACCCTTCCTAATTTAGACTCAGGATTAAATAACCTGTAATACTTTCATGCTAGAGCAGAGCAGAACACAATGATTTGGTTCTATTCGTGCTTTTTTACCTACATTTCAGCTTCCTCTTCCCCGACAGGCTGGAATGCAGTTTCTTTATCTTTCCCTAGGCTACACTGTAGAAATCTCTTCCTCCTATCTGCCATCTGCTTTAATGTTGTCTTTCATCCCAAACCACACTTGCTCAGGTTCTAATTACTATCAACTTGCCCATTCAGGTAGCTGAAAGTCTTTTGAATAAATTACACACCACCGTATTCACATTAAAAAGCATATCGGGAAAATCCACTCTTTCCTATCATGTGAAGGGCGTTTGTGGGCTCCAATCATTTCTATTTCATTTCAAGCTCGCCACTAAAAATCAATTCAGTTTCTTTCTTATTGAGATGTAATTTACATACCCTAACATTCATTCCTTTTTGAGGCCAAGTAATACACAACATAGAGTTCCAACACATTTTGTTTATCCATCTATCCCTGGATGGACATTTGGATTATTTCCACCTTTTGGCTTTTATGAATAATGCTGCTATAAACATTTGTGTATAAGTTTTTGTGTAGGCATGTGTTTTTCTTGGTCTATCCGTAGGCCTGGGGTTGCCAGGTGACATGCTAAACTGTGTTTAGCCTTTGAGGAGCTGACAGACTATTTACCAAAGTAGCTGCACCGTTCTGCATGGTGATATCCCTAATCCAACCAACACTTCTTATTACCTGTCTTATTGATTAATTCCACCCTAGTGGGTGTGAAGTGATATCTAACTGAGGTGTAGATTTTGATTTGCCTAATGGCTAAAGGTGTTGAGCTGAGCAGGTTTTATACAGCAAATTGCTATTTGTGTATCTTCATTGCAGAAATGGCCATTTAAATAATTTGCCTATTTTTAGTTGGGTTATTTGTCTTTCTATTGTTGATCTATAAGTGTTGGTATATAATAGATATATGATTTGCAAATATTTTGGTATAAATGTTGGTGCAGTTAGCAAATACATGATTTGCAAATATTTTCCCCATTCTGTGTATGGTCCTTTCACTTTCTTTTTTTTTTTTTTTTAAAGATTTTATTTTATCTATCTGAGAACTAGAGAGAAAGTGAGCACGAGCGGGAGGGAGGGGCAGAGGGAGGGAGACAAGCAGACTCTCAGCTGAGCAGGAAGCCCAATGCAGGGCTCGATCCCAGGATGCTGGGATCATGACCTGAACCAAAGGCAGATGTTTAACTGACTGAGCCCCCCCCCACCAAAACCCCAGGCATTTTACTTTCTTGATAATATCCTTCAAAGTACCAAAGATTTACATTTGCTAAAGCTCCATTTATCCGTTTTTTCTTCATTTACTTGTGCTTATGGTATCGTATTCAAGAAACCATTGTCTAATCCAGTCATAAAGGTCTACATTAAAGTTTTCTTCTAAGAGTTATATACATTTCACTTTTTGGTCATTGATCTATTAGAGCTAATTTTTGTATAGAGACTAAGATTTGGTTCCAAACTCATTAGTTTGGATGTGGATATCCAGCCATACCAACACCATTATGAAAAGACTGTTCTTTTCCCTTATTAAATTGTCTTGACACTCTTGTCAAAAATCAGTTGAACCAGTTGTCTCTGGACTCTCAGTTCCATGCCATTGATCTAAATGTATATCTCTATGCCAGGATAGAGCATCTTGATTACTGTAGCTTTGTAGTGAGTTTTGAATTTTGGAAGCGTGAACCCTCCAACTTTGTTCTTCTTTTTCAAGATTCCTTTAATTCCTCTGAGTACCTTGCATTTCCATATGAATTATTTTTTAAAAGATTTTATGTATTTATTTGACAGAGTGAGAGATCACAAGTAAGTAGAGAGGCAGGCAGAGAGAGAGAGGAGGAAGCAGGCTCCCTGCTGAGCAGAGAGCCTGAGGTGTGCCTTGATCCCAGGACCCTGAGATCATGACCTGAGCCGAAGGCAGAGGCTTTAACCCACTGAGCCACCCAGGTACTCTCCATGTGAATTATTGGCTTTCCAGTATGTGCAAAACAGGTGGCTGGAATTTTGGTAGGCATTGCATTGAATATGTAGACCAATTTGGGGAGTTTTAAAAAATAAAGTTCTAATAATAAACAGAATGTATTTCCATTTGAGTCTTTATTTCAGTGATTTGTATACTTTCAAGTGTACAAATCTTGCACTTCTTTTGTTAAATTTATTGTTAAATATTTTGTCCTTTTGATAGTATTTATATTTTTATTAACATATAATGTATGTATTATTTGCTTCAGGGGTGCAGGTCTGTGAATCATCAGTCTTACACAATTCACGGCGCTCACCATAGTATGTACCCTCCCCACTGTCTGCCCCTTTCTCTCCTCTCCCTGAAATCCCTTTACAAACACATCAATATGCTTGATGGTGTCTCATAGTCCCTGGGAGGCTCTGAGGCTGTATTAATTCCCTTCTTTCAATTTTGTTTTTTTTCACAGATTTGATCGTCTCATTCCACCTATCTTCAGGTTTGTTGATTCTTTCCTCTGCCAGCTCATGTCTGGTGTTGATCCCTTTTTACTAATACTTTCATTAGTTATTATACTTTTCAACTTCAGATTTCTACTTTGTTCTTTTATTAAAAAATGATTTATACCTTTTTATTGATGTTCTGTATTTGATGAGGCATTATTCTCATATTTTCTTTTAATTCTTTAGACATACTTTCTTTAATTTCTCTGAATATATTTTAAATTGTTTTGTTTACTAAGGCCCATGTCCACTATTCCTCAGTGGCAATTTCCATTCATTATTTTTTTTCCTGTGTATAGGCCATACTTTCTTTTTTTTTCTGTTTCAGTTTGCTTAGTGACTTTTCTGGGATAATGCTATAGAATTCTGTGAAGTTTTTATTCTTCGTATTGTGTGGTCTCTGAAGTTTCTCTTTGGTTACTTACTGACCAGTTAGTTTAATGACTGGATAGAGATTTCCTTATATATCTGAAATCAATGTCTTCCAGTCTTTGCCGACTGGTTCTCATTGTGTGTTGGGGGATGACCCAGCACTTAGCCAAGTAGTCTTAGCCAGACTCTATTTGAGTCTTTATTTCAGTGATGTTTTTACAGTGATGTGATTACAACGCCACTCTTGCCTTCACTTCCTCTTTGCTCCAGCCTGAAGACGAGTGAAAGATGAGAGCTTCAGACTTTCTCAGGTCTTCCCTGAGTGTGCAGTCTTTATACATGCATGTAACCGTCTAGATTCCCAGGAATATGCCAAAGCTTTTCAAAGTCCTGAAAGACATTTCATTCTCCAGGTTTTCCTTTCCATATATTTGGTTAGCTTATTGTTTGCTCCAATTTTTATCCTCAACCTCAGGTAACCACAATGTTAAATATTTGTATGTGATTATTTTTGATGATTACACGAAGGAAATGCTATTTGTTATGAACAAATTCTGAATCAGGTCAAATAAAAGTATCCCTGTCAGTGAGGTCTTCCAGAGAACCAGCAAATGGATTATATAATAACAACTCTCTGAGAATGGGGCTTAGAAAAACCTCCAGCCTTCCCATTATGGCCCCGCCCCCACCAATGGCTATCAAGCTTCTGGTTTTCACTATTATCACATGATCTTGATGCACAAGGTTACCCTGGAGCTGAAAATAAGAGGGTGGAAACAGGACAAGTGAAACCACAAAACTTCTTCTCATGGACTTTTAAACTTCTGTTTTAAATAGACTCCCAGAATGCTTCAAGACTTAGGTTAATTTTCAGAGTTCTGAAGAACTTAATTCTGACAAATTTGGTCAGTGTTCTCATTATTTTAATGGAGGAGAGAATCACTGAAGGTTCTGACTTCATTAATGTTACCTTCTCTAGCAGCTTCTTAGACTGCCAGCTTTGTCTTTCCGAAAACCATCTCATGCATGGATGGCAGATTAATCCTTCTAAAGCTCAGCTTGGACCGTATTATCATTTGAGAAACTTTGATGGTTTATATATTTTCTATCCTTGATCTGATATGCATGGCAGTCGACAAAATTATGTTGCAATCCACCTCTACTCAACCTTGGCTGCCATCAGTTCCCTCACCTCTTTTCAAATCTCTAACCCAATGGTCTATCATTCTAGAGTCTCTCACCTTTGTGGCCTTTCCCTTTCATCAGGAGAATGCCAACTGTTGGATGGGACTTGTTTCAAAGGACTAGCAGCTCACATAATTTGTGTATGGAAAGACTGGTTGGCTAATGGGCCAGGGTCCGAGGGATGAGGAGGGGAGGCACACTCATCCGAGCTCTTTGGGAGGTCAGCTGCCTTTTCTGATATATCTTTGCTGAGTCTATGAAGTTAGACTCTGCTGATTCACCATTTGTGAGAACAAGTGTGATTAACATCCGCAAGACACTTTCTACTGAGATTTTGTGAAATGTCAGTGTCCCTAAGAAAAGTCTACAGAATGGAAAAATCTACAGTTCTTCTCCACTACGTGTTTTCTTCCTGTGAATCTGTTTTAACCACTCAGGAAGAAAAACCAAAAAAGCAAAAAACACTTTACTCTTGACACTTCTGGTCACCAAATATGTGGAGACATTTCCCCCACAACAAACAATTCTCTGACACCAGCTGAGCATTCCACAATTTGACTCAATTCTAATGCTATCTGTCTGTAAATAGTGTCAGACCCCACAGGTAAGGGCTCAGTCCCACTGTCCCTTCCCTGATTCAGAGGCGAGTCACAATCCCAGGTTATTACCTGAGCTTCTAACCAACAGGCTACGGATTGGAAGTTCCCATAACCCCTTCATGGATTTTGATTAATTTGCTAGCATGGATCACAAAGTTCAGAGAAATATTTTACTTACTAGGTCACCAGCTTATTATAAAAGGATATAACTCAAGGATAGCCAGAGGGAAGAGAGGCCAAGGGCAAAGTATGAGGAAAGGGACCAGAGTGGTCATGTCCTCCTCTTCAAGCACTCTACTTTGCCCATGCTTTTATGTATTCACCAATCCAGAAGCTCTCCAAATTCTCTCACTTGGTGTTTTAATGGAGGCTACATCACATAGGCATGTTTGCTTAACTCATTGGCTATTGGTGATTGATCTCAACCTCCAGCCCCTCTTCTGTCCCCAGACTTCAGGGAGTAGGACTGTAAGTCCCAACTGGTTCCCTGGCAACAAATCCTTAAATGCTTCCCCAAAGTCACCTCATTAATGTAACAAAGTCACCTTTTATCATTTTCAGCACTTAGGAAATCCCAAGGGTTTTAGGACCTCTGTGCCAGAAATAGGTTCAAAGACCAATTGCATATTTCTTGTTGCATATCACAATTTTACAGCACAAAATTATACTATATATAATAGTATCTAGTATAAAACAAACATAGTAATATAGTATATAGTGCATATAGTAATATAAATATAATATATAAATATATGGAAAATATACAGTATAAATATACTATCTATACTATATAGCATATGATAAATATATAGAGCAAATACAATAAAAATGTATCTAACTATAAACATATTTACTATACTATAGTATAAATATATGTATTTATGCTATAAATATATACATAATATATATATACTGTTGATAGTAAATACAGTAACATAACATATAATAAGAAAATATGGTAAATATCTAATATAAAATTATAACATTGTTTCATAAAAATTACATGAATATAAGAAGTGAATACAGCCAGTCTCCAACCACTTTTTATGGTAGGCCTCCTGCCTGCTCCTTGAGCTGCCTAAAAATAGTATGCAGTTTGATGTTTAAATTTGAGGAGTTTACAACCATACCAGATTAACAGACCTAAGAATGTGACACAATTCCAGAAAAGAAATTAGCGGTGTAAGTATGTTAACATTTTACTACAGCCAAAGGAGAGACACGTCAGGGAACTCTCCGGTGGATGAGGGATTTGAATAAGGTTTTACAGGGTTTGGGGAGATGGGAATAAGGAAGGATTTTGAGAATAGGACATAAGAGTGTATAGGAGGAGTTCAAAATCTGCCAAAAAAAAAAAAAATGGACTTTTGATTTAATTACAGCACAATTTAAAAGGAAGTGGTTGTGATTCTCAACGACAAAGTTTCTCCACCTTGGCGTTACTGATATCGGGGGCCTAATCATTCTGCACGATGGGAGGTTGCTGTGTACGTTGCCAGATACTTAGCACTATTCCTGGCCTCTACCCACTAGATGATGCTAGCAACCCCCACACACACCCAGTGTGAAAGCCAGAAATGTCTCCAGACACTTTTAAATGTCCCCTGGTTTGGAGAGGAGAGCAAAATCACCCCTGGTTGAGAATCCCTCCCAGAACTTAGTGGCTTTAAACAAAAATTTATTATCATCTCTCACAATTCTATGGGTTGGCTGGCCTTAGGAGGGCCACCCATACCAAGTCCTCAGAGAAAGCTAAAGAAATTAGGGGTAAATGCCAAATTCAGAAAACATGGAACAGAACCGATTCTGGGATTGGAGAATCAAGCAATTTGAATGTAAGCAAATGGCTGTGGAGGTTCTAGCACATTCTTTAAACACCTCTGGATGGATGGTGGCCAGAGTAAATAGATGGACAGGTTTATCAGTCATATGGAAAGACCTGAATGGCTTAATGAGGAAGGCAAGGTAGACATTTACTTGCTTCCCCAAATTCCAAGCAATGCAAGAAAGGACTTCATTAATCTGAGTTGCGACTCTTTAAATATAATAGCTTTCCCAACAAAAAGCACCCTGAAACATATCTGCTATGATATTTTAGTGCTTTCATTAAAGCTGCTACTTTCATTCAGCTGCCTTACCTCTCTAGTCACTACATTTCTAACTATTTTATAAATGTTTATAATAAAAATGTTTCAAATCTTCTCTTTGGATTTTAGGTAAACCCCAATGATTCATTGAATCTCTCCACCATTTAGCCTGTCTTCTTATGTCCACATAAAGGTAACATAGCATACAACTAATGCTTATTTGGCAGACTTGTTCACAGGAGACATCACATACTTTTTCTCATTCAATTTTCACAAGAATTCTTTGATGTATACATAGTATCTCTCTCATGAGAGTATGTGTTGATGGATATCTTATTGTTTTGTGAACCCAACATTGAACTTATCATTGTCTTGCATACCAAGTAATAAGTGAAGGAATGGGACTCAGAGTTAAGTGGTTGGATGGTAAACTGAAAAGGACAGTGGCCATGAAAAGACATGGAGGGAAGTCAAATGAATATTGCCAGGTAAAAGAAGCTAATCTAAAAAGGTTATATAGTGTATGGTTCCAGTGATATGACATTCTGGAAAAGGTAAAACTATGGAGACAGAAAACACATCAGTAGTTGCCAAGCATACAGGTTAGGGAAAGGATGAATAGGCAGAGCACATTTTTAAGGTAGTGAAAATACTCAGTATTATACTATAATGGCAGATACATGTTATAATATATTTGTCTAAACCCACAGAATGTACAACTCTACAAGTGAATCATAATACAAACGACAGCTGGGCAATTATGATGTGTCAATGTAGGTTCATCACCTGTAAAAAATGCACTGCTCTGATCAGGGATGTTGGCGATGGAGGAGGACACGCATCAGTGGGGGTACTGAGAATATAGAAAATCTCTGTACCCTCCTCTTAATTTTGCTATGAACTTGAACTGCTCTAAAAATAAAGGGTTTGGGGAGATTTGGGGAGGGCTATATTTTATTTCTTTGATTTGGTTTTTTTTTTTTTCTGTCTTTTAAAGAACAATGTATGGATAGTAAAGGGTCATGGCTTTTCATTGCAGGGCTAGATGAAAAAAAAATTTTAAAGGCATGACTTTATGAAAGACACTCCATCCTAATTTTTCTTGTTTAATTTGTCTTGTTTATTAAAAGGAGGATATCCTTATTTGTTAAGGGCATAGGGTCTATTTCAATCATGTCAGCTGCATAGAAGATATGTGAAAACTATTACTTGAAGGAATGAATTAGCAAATGAATGATTATACTAAATGATCCCTCCTGCCCTTGGAAACTCAGACCCTCAAAGATCGCAGGAATTCATGGTCGGCACAACAGCCAGTATCCTGACTTCTTCACTTGTGTTCTAGATTGCTACTATACATTCCTTCTCAAGGAATTTGCTAGTGCAATTAGATACCCTCTTCAGCAACATCAAGTTCTTCATTTTTGCTAGAGCATCTCATAAGCAAACACACATGCTTTACTATCTCCTACCCTAAAGCACAACAACAATAACAAAATAAAAACAAAAACACTTTTGATTTCAGTTCCTGTGTATCTACACCCCATGTTTCTTCTGTCCATTCACAGAAAAGCTTCTCAAGTCACTCTCTCCTTGCCTATACCCCATTCTAAGCCAACCTTTCTCACAACAAGCTTCCTGAAACCAAGCACCCCTTTATTATAAAATTCAAAAATCACTCCCTAAACCTTGCTTTTCTGGACTAATCTGTAGGATCTGGCAAATAGACCACTGCTTTATTTGGAAATATCTATTTTTCTTGGATTCTGAAACAACATATGATATTCTAGTTTCTCCCTTTCTCACTGGTGCCTTTGCCCACTGCAAGTCCTTGGATTGAACTCTAAGGAACAGGGTCTTCAAGCTTCATCAAAGCAGCTACACTCTTATACAAGATGAGTTTATCCCATCTAATGGCTTTATTGCTGTGATTTCCAAATGTATATCTCCAGGTGTAAGTTCTCCAACTAAGCCCCAAGATTTTTAGACCCAGTTGTATATTTGATCATATGAATAGATTTATATGAACAGGTCAGAACATCCAGTTGATCAATTCAGAAATCAGAGATTCATCCATGAGTTCTCTTGGCTCACACCCTACTGTGAAGCTACCAAAAAAGACTCGTTCTTTTATCCACTTATACAAAGATTTTTTTAAATGAATGGAAATGAATGTTATCTTTCTACATTTTTTTCATTCTAAGGTAAGTTAATACAATTCATAGAAATTTAAACTATAATTCACTGTGTTCAACCGAGAGTTGTTGAGAAACATATCCCCCATAAAAAATACATCCTACAGGGCTTCATGATGCCAGCTATCAACATGAAAAGTCAACACCCAAAATAAATGAAATAGACACTAGAAAGACAATAGAAAAAATCAACTAAGTCAAGAATTGGCTTTCCTGAAAAGATGAACAAAATTATAAACCTTTCACTAGACTAACCATGATAAAAAGAGGACTCAAACACAATTATAAATAAGGAAAATATATTACAACTGCAACCACAGAAATACAAAGGATCATAAGAAACTATTATAAACAATCATATGCCAAAAAATGAATTACCTAAAAAATGGATAAATTCCTGGGAACATACAATCTACTAAAACTAAATCATAAAGAAATAGAAAGTATGAACAGATCAATAATGATTAATATAGATGTAAAAATCCTCAACAAAATTCTAGCAAAGCGAATTCAACAGCACATTAAAAGGATCATGCACTGTGATCACGTTGATTTTATCTTTGAGATGCAAGGATTATTTAACATATGGAAATCAGTACATGTACACATATTAATATGATAAAGATAAAAAAATATGTCCGCAATAGATGCAGAAAAAAAATCTGACAAAATTCGTTGCTCTTTTTTTGAGAAAAGCTCTCAACAGATTTAGCATAAAAGGAACATACCATAACATAATAAAGGCCATTTATAGAAAACTCACTATTAAGGTGGTCAAGAATGAGAAACTGAAAGCTTTTCCTCTAAAAATCAGAGATAGGACAACAATGCCCATTCTCATCACTCCTAGTCAACATTGTCCTAGAGACCTAGCCAGAGTAATTAGGTAACAAAGTGAAATAAAAGGCATCCAAATTGTAAAAGAAGAATCAAAACTGTCTCTGTTTGCAGATGACATGATCATATATATATAGAAAACCCTGAGGATTCCACCTGAACTCACTGTTAGAACTAATCAACAATGAAACATAAGAGACGTTGGACTCAGAAACAAACTGAGGGTCTTGGAGGGAAGGGGGTGGGAGGATGGGCGAGTCTTGTGGTAGGTACTGAGGGCACGTATTGCATGGAGCACTGGGTTTGGAGCATAAACAATGAACCCTGGAACACTGAAAAAAATAAATAAATAAGAACTAATCAACAAATTTGGTAAAGTTGTAGGATGCAAAAGTAATGTATGAAAATTAGTTGTATTTCTATACACTCACAACAAAATGTCTGATACAAAAAGGTGAAAAAATAATACTATTTACCATAGCATCAAAAACAATAAAATATTTGGGAATAAACTTAACCAAGGAGGTGAAAGAGCTGTATGTTGAAAACTATAGAACATTTATGAAATTCACTAAAGGAAAACAAATACATAGAAACGTATCTTGTGTTCATGGATAAGAAAAATTAATATTGTCAAAATGCTCATACTACCCAAATCAGTCTGTAGAAGTCTGCGTTCCAATTCGGTTATATTGGGTGTAACTTAGATATTCCAAAATATCGATGATGCTCTATTTTTCCAATGTTTACCAATACCAATACCCATAATTGACTCAAGTTCTGTTACTCTCAGATTTTTATAAATAACACCTCTATTTAGTGCACTGTTAAGCAAATAATTTATTTGGTGAGTATAATGAAGCCTCAAGCCATCATGTGCATAGCGATTTCCTTGAGGACAACTGCGATCTCCACCATCTGAGTTCCTTGGCTTAGAGCAGGAGTCAGTAACAACGTGGTGTGGAATAGAGCCGTGCAAGTTCCATCAGACTTCAGGCTTCAACTTGTTTCTTCCAGCTTGTGTTCCTTTTTTAATGACAACCACACATTTCTATAGGCATTGGCTCTTTTTTCTAATTACAGCTCTAGCTGAGTGAGGGCAATCTTGATTTTGTGCACCTTCCCTTGCTCCTAATCTAACCCTTATCATGGAAGGAATTTCTACAATAAATGTAAAGTGAGGCTAATGACAAGGAGGCAATGACTCTGAACACAATCACAGAAGTGAGTCAAAGTGGCTTCTTTCCTGACACAGCTGTCAGATCCCAATGGCTTCTGTCACTGGGCTGGGAAGGGGTGTTCGATACATTTGAAACTGAGTCAGAGTCCTGAGTTAGTAATTGGATCCCATTGATTTTTAATGAGTATAATTGTCTCAGGGGTGAATGAAGCTCCTTTTTCTCTTCCTTCAATATGCAACGATCCTTTGGTGGCCAACACCAAGAGCCAAAGGGTTAACTGGAAGCTAATACCAGCCTAGCTATCCACAAACTGAAAGGTAGTGAAGTTGAGGATGAGGGAGAGAGCAAAACCTCGGGCAGCCAGGGTGACTCATCCTGGCAAACAATTTATTTGCTTCAAAGCTCACTGCAAAGGGCAATAATTGTTTTAAATAGAAAAGGTGTTGAATGATAATTGGGAGTAATTGAAACTCACCAAAATATTGAATAAAACATTAGACATTTTAACCGCTGTTATCTTTCTAATTATCTTAGGGAGTAATAGCAGCGCAGCCCCATGAACGGTGGTGAGCTTCCCCCAAAGCCCAAGTCTTTGTCAATCATTTCTGCCACGGCTTTACTAGCAAGAGACCTGGCTAAGGACGTAACCAGGTCCAACCGGTTGTATGTGTGTGGCCCCACTGGGCACAGATGAGCAGAGAGTTTCCAAAACAGTGAGCTTTGTAAATGCGACAAGGAAGGGCGCCAGGCTGGGTGTCTTACAACGGCCTCCATGGGCTCAGAGCAATATTTCCACAAGCCATTATGATGTTGTTCGGCATGCCATCTCTCGGAGCACAGCCTGGGCAAGGGCTATTAACTGTTATTTTCCAGCTGTCACCCTTCCGTGTCTGCTGTCACATCGTTTGTCGGACAGATTCTGGCTTTGTGGCACACTCCCTCCCTCTTCTCCTCACCCTGCACCCATTGACAGGCTCTTCTTGTATTCCATCTGCCTATGACACCAAAATGACAGGCAGAGGGAGGAGGGCGGGAGGCATAGGTGGCCAAGACCAGAAAATGTGACTGAGTCTGGCAGATGGGGAAGACAGTCACAGATGACACAAAGATGGCAATGGTGGAACACACAGGGGAATCCTAGTTTATGGCCCCTCATTAGATCACGGAGATTGATGGCAGGGCTTGTGTCCCATTATTGCCTCTCACTGTCTCCAGGACCTAGCGCAGTGCCCACTCAATCGATGAATAATACCAGCTTGTTGAATGAACCAAGCATAAGTCTACACTGCCAGGTGTTGTGGTCGACAGCAAGGGCTCAGGAGTCAGACAGAGCTTGGTTCAAATCCTGCCTCTACTTGTGCCCTAGATGTTACAGTAAGACAGTCTGAATAAACATGAGCAGGTACTTAACTTCTGTACACCTTATTTTCACCATCGGTAAAGTGGGAGTGATTTTGGTCCCCAGCTCACAGATGAGATAGTGCTGGTAAATCATGGAGCCTAGTACCCAATGCACCATCAAGAACCCAAGAATCATTGAATACTACATCAAAAACTAATGATGTACTATATATTGGCTAATTGAACATTAAAAAAAAGAACCCAAGAAGATAGCCACCATCTTACGTGGCCATGGTAGGTTCCCAAAAGACAAAGGTGATGGTCAAAGTGTTTCTTTTCATGACACATTTAGTGCTGAGCTGAAAACATTCTTTGTTACTAACTCAGACTTTTCAGACAGTTCTCTACCTGAAGTGAGTGGAGTTAGTCGAGGGAAATCCTGAAAGGTTCCCTGTGTTTTCTCCTTAAGGCCCAGACCATAAGGCTCAGGAGCCAGTTTCCAGGCACCCTTCCCCAAAGTCCTCAGTATGGCCCTCACCCTGTGGACATAGCCTCTCCAAAGGTGAGAGAAGGAAAGGAGCAAGAACAAAGGGAAAGAGGTTTGCTTCCTTAAAGTCTGTGACTGTCAGCCTTACCACGATGAAGGTCTCCTCTGCACCCACCATGTCGGGCCCAGGAGCGGCACTGTCCCACACGTCAGCTTTGCAGGAGACGCATGGCCCCTTATTATTTCTTTCTTTAACTAAAAGCCCTAGACCTCATGATCATGACCTAATGGTGTGATCCTGAGGACTCTATTTCATCTTGGTCCCATGAGAGTATTTTCCTCCCAGAGGAGAGAGGAAGTATGCTGGAAGGTTAATGAGTGCGTGAGACTGGGATAAGGAAGGGGTTTAGTGGCAATCTGATGTCAGGAAGACTTTGGAAGGCTACCCAAACTAAACTATTTTAGAAAGCTGATTTAGAGGGACAGCTGGATCCAATGGCTAGCTGACCATAAAAAGTCTAAAACATAATGGAAAAGGGTAGGATATTCTGAACTGCCCACAAAGTCACAGTCAAAATATTAAGTCTAGATTGGAGATAGAGCACATGAATGAGGGGCGGCACTGGGTCGCTTCAGACATGGTCCAGATGTGGTCCAGATGTGGTCAGAAGGCTGCTATTTTTGTGAGCCTATGACCTGTACCCTTGGGCTGTATCTGATGCACTAAGAAACAGAGTCATGATGGAAGGATGCTATTAACATATCTTACATAAGCATTTCCTAAAGAAAGTTCTGGGCTCTGCACCCTTAGAGAGATCATCCCCCTGAAAAGAAGTAATGCTATCAGCAGAAGAAACAAAAAAGACAGTGACAAATAGCTCAAAAGGAAAGCATAACTCCATTCACATTCCAGCTTTCAATATCTTCTACAATATACAGTAGAAAGTGAAAAATCATATCTCCGTCTCTCCTTTTCATGCTCATGCCCTCTCTCTTTCTCCAACAAAGAGATTTATGGAGTCAGTTTGATTCTTAGAGTCCTTTCAGAATGGACAGCAAACCTCCTCATTAGCAAGTGGCAAGCATGTGGTGAAGAGAAGAATAAGATTCTCCCTTCAGCCCACTTCTCCTCACTGTCCAACCTTCCTTTGTGGTTCCTCTTGAATAAAAATTAGAGGCACTGTCTGCTGCCCAGACTGAGTATAGGCAGGAGCTCTAGACTCTGGGGAGATTTCCATGCTCTGAGCAAGCTGAGTAAAACCCTTTATGGACACAGGACATGAAGAGGTATTGGAAACACCCTAATTAGGGCAGCTCACATCTGAGTTAGGGAGGAAAGCAGTCACAGGTAGAGCAATGGGAAGCATATGACTACAAGGTTAGTCAGGACTATAGAGCATCACTTTATCTAAGTTACAAAAGAAAGTGTGTAGCTTTTATTTATTTTTCACTAAATTCCACTGAATGGCTGATACTAGCTCACACTTAAGAAGAAAGAGTCTCAGAACCTGCCTTGGGATTAACTTCCTCCTATGGTCTCTGCTTGCTGTCCCAAGATACTAAACACAGGCTGGAATCCAACAGGACCACCCAAAGGCTCCGGAAGGGCAGGGCACAGCCTTGCTCCCTCCAGAGGGCTGCAATCAGGCCCCAAGGCATGCTCATTTCAAGCTGTTCACAATTAAAAACAAATGAAAATTAAGTATGCTTTCTCCCCAGACCGCTGTCATCCAGATGTGTTCTCTCTGTAAGCTGTAATGACCAGCTCAGCAAATGGCAGAAAATCAGGGAGACTTTCCAGAAGCCACCTCAGGGAGGGTAAAGAACATTCCCTGGAGAGCAATTAGGGTGTTTGGGGCTCAGCACAAGGAGAGAACTCAAGGTCAGGAAGTTTGACTTTTCTTCCTCTGAGAAATTCCCAAGCACATCACAACAGAGGAGACCCCTCTGCACATTCACTGGCTTGTTCTGCCATTTGCCACACCGCCATCTTGGAAGATGAAGACTATCTAACACACATGCTACCTTCAAGTTCTTGAAGGACATTCAATTTGAAGAACAATTTAGCTAGAAGTCAGGACAGTACCAATGGGTGAATCATGCTGCAAAGCATTTGGCCTATGCTGAGGTGACTCTGTTGCCCCCCAAAGGGTGGACCCAGCGGCCATATTTTAAATGAATATAGGCCAGCATTGTCTTGGGATCAGAGTCTAAGAAACTCCCTTAATTCTATCAAGTTTCCGTCTGAGTGAGAACACTGGTGTGTGAAACCAGTCCCTGGGAGAAAGGTGGAGTCATTCTCTTAAAGAGCTTCTGGGCAGGGATGATCCACTTTCCCAAAACTGGCTCCTGATATTTGAAGCAAGAATACATAGGAGAGCACCACACGTAGGGAGCAGAAACACAGCTTCAAAAATAAAATTACCAGACTGAGAGATTCCAGGCTAGTGATCTGAGTTCAAGGCAAGTTGTTCAGAATATGTGAGGCTCATGTAGTGGGCAATTGGTGACTATGGCTGAAACTTATCAGTGCACTCCCATGCTCTGGAACCAATGTCTCAGCATGAGATCTTTTCTGAAAAGGAAGTGAATGGAGGGTGCCACAGACAAATGAACCTTGTATTCAAGGACTATGCAGGGGTAGCAGATGAGAGCTGGGTTCAACCCCAGTGCTAGAAACAGCCAGAAATAACATCAGTGGCAGAATCATGGCTAGGAGAGCCCCCATTCAGGGCTGGAACTCAGAGGAACCCGCCTGCATGGGAAATACAAGCCTGAGCTTTTGGGAACTTCCCATGAATGTAATGCATTGTCCTGGAGCCAAGATATCTTTAAAAACCATGTGATAATTTAAACTTCTTAAGATACTAACACAATTGTGCCAATTGATAAGTGTTAGCGTATCACTGGCTTTGCCCAGGACCAACACCATAGTTAGCCAAGTCTACAGCAAAAGGGAAATGGGGCTTCATTTTACCTTCATAGGAAATGCTTATGTAAGATATGTTAATAGCACTGTTCAAAAATTTTTAAGCAGAGCATTAAACCAACACAGAGCCCTTCTGAACTTCTAAGTGCAGCCAACTCTGGGTGTTCCTAAGTCCCAGCTCCCATTCTAAATGCTTCACATGTATTAACTAAATAAAATGAAACAAACATCCCTACAAGGTGAGACCTATTATTATCACCAGATGAGAAAAAAACCACGCACAGAGAGGTTAAGGTAGGAACTGAGGGATGTCAGGCTTCCACAAAGTGTTCTCCCAGAGTGATACAGCCATTCCTGACCCCAGTGCTGCATTGTCCTTCCAGGAAAGATCACCTAAAACAGCGTACCCTTAAGAGAAGGAGCTTCCTGTCCTTGGAAGCATCCAAAGAGAAGCTGGTACACCAGTCCCAGGAATTCAAAGGAGATGTGTTTTCTGGGAATCAAGCAAGGTGAGGAGAAATGGAGTGTTTATTGAATGAATGACAGCAGCAGTTCAAAATTTTACATAAGAGTCATGTGATGAGGATGGAAAATACAGGCACTTGGTACATGGAGGCCAGGAAGTCTGAGTTTACAGTATCCACAGATTCCAATAGAGTTTGCTAACAGGATAGGCTTAGAGAAATAATCACCTCTATGGGAGGTCAGTTCCAATTTCCCTTCCAAGGATAAGTGCTTCGTTTTGTATTAATTCTGTGAAATGATCGCATGTTGAGAATACCACTGCTCCTCATCTCTCTCCCCCTCCTGTTTATCCTCTCCTCCTCCTTCTTTTCCTACATCACCTAATCCATTCCCATTGCCAAGCAGAGAGCCTGCCCCTCCTTCTCATTATTATCTTGTACTTTGGTGCCTTTTCTAGGCTTGTCCTACCTTTTGGCCAAGACTTGTGTTTCCTCTTCCTCAATATTCTTTCTCAGGTGTCTACAGATTTATTAATTCTCCCTTGAACTTGAGCAAGGTAGTTTCCTTGTCCATTTCTACCTCCTCGTCCAGAAGATAATGGACTAGATTTTGTCTGTAATACTTTCCAGCCCTAATGAGATAGTCATTAACATGAATATCTGGGAGTAATGTCATTACGGTCATCACCACTGGGCCGCTCAATTCCCTGACGCTCAGAATAAGTTTTCCCTCTAGATCGGGAACCTCTGCAACAAGATTCATGCGGGCAATTCCATTTACATGTACCTACTGTCCAAGAGGCATCCTCGTATACACCCTTGACAAGATCACAAGGTGTCTCCTTACATAGCAAGCTTCTAGAATTTTTCTGTTTCTGTCACTTACAAGTAGTTACCATATTTATGAAGTCAGCCATTAGACAGCTCTTTAGAAACCAGAGAAATATGTCTTTTTCCTCAGCAAAATCCAAAGGTGTGGTGACTACCATATCATGCACAAACTGGCTCAACTGTTGGGGTTTCTGTCCCCCTCCTGGTTTCTAAGCCCTGGACCAGGAGCCTCAGAAGCATCTGAAAACTATCACTAGAAATGTAGATTCTCAAGCTCCACTACAGACCTGTGAATCAGGCACTGTGCTGGGACCCAGCAACCAATGTTCTTCTAGGCCCTCTAGGTGATTCTGATGTTTGTGAAGTAGGAGAACCCTGGATCCAGGAAAACTGGCCAAAAGTGCAGATCGTCAGGCCCCAGGACGAAATTGTAAGTCAGTTGTTTGGGGGAGAGGGACCTGGGAGTCTGCATTTCTGCATTTTTACCCCATCTCTCTGTGGAGTTACCCTTTTCCATTCATCTGGTGCTCAGTATAGGACCAAGCACTTTTGCAGGCTTTGGAGGACTGAGGACAGTTTCAGGTGGCTATTTTTCTTACAGTGTTGTGGTTCACTTTTCATTCAATATCTATCTCACTGGTATTAGAGTTATTTATGGATGCCTGATCGTTCTTCCTAAGTCGTGAATGCCTGGAGGAGAGAGGTACCATTTTCATCAGCTTTGCATAAGCCTGGTTGTAACCTGGTGTTTTTCTCATAAATGAGACTCAATAACTAGTTGAATTTTACCCAGACACACATCTGGATATTGTTAGTTAACTTTAGGGGGCAAGATGACCAGCGGAGCCCTACATTCTAAGATTTCCTCCAACTGGTCTGGCTGTGTGACCTTCCAAGCAGCCACTAAAGACAACGTCTATAAACACAAAGTGAAAAGGAGAGAAAGGAATGAGTTTTGCTGGTAATTAAGCGCAGAAATACTCATGCATCAATTATTTACTTCCTACAAGTCCTCTTTAATACAGGCTTCTCAAGTGCAGACTGCATAATAACTGAAATGAGCACTGGTCTCAAGTTTATCTCTGCATGTTCAGTAAAAGAAAAATAAAGTGTGTGGGAGGGACGTTCATGGTGCAAGACTGGTTAAGCAACAAGTGACAGTGAAATGATGGGCAACACATAACAGAGTACTTAAAATCCCAGCAGTGTCCACGAAAGGCAGGTACCATGTGCCTTACCCTAATGCCACACCTGTGTTTATGCCTTGCATATATCCAAAAGGATTTGAGCTCATCGAGACCCAGCAACCTATAGTTGATATTCCTTTGCCATCAGTGCAAACAGCTATAATTAAAAATAGGCTTTTTTTTTTTTTTTGGCTTTTTTACTGATTTGTGTGCTTTCTAAGGAGAGCTCCTTAAGTGAGGCTTTGTTGTGGTTTTTTTTTTTATTGTGACTTAAATTTTTTTTCCAGTGTTCCAAGATTCATTCCCCATTCCCCACACCCAGTGCTCCACGCTTTAGGTGTCCCCAGTACCCACCACCAGGCTCTCCCATCCCTCTACCCCACTCCCTCCAAGTCCCTCAGTTTGTTTCTGTGTCCAAAGTCTCTGTTGTTTCATTTCTCTCCCTGGATTACCCTACTTCCCATTTACTTTCCTTCTCCCACTGTCCTCCAGGTTACCCCTCATGCACCGCAAGTAAGTGAGACCATGCGATACTTGACTTTCTCTTCTTGGCTTATTTCACTCAGCATAATCTCTTTGGGAACCTGAAATCCCTAAGTATAAATTCATCTCATTTTTTCATTTTGTGGGTTATTCATTTAAGTGTAGGTCCTTCTGTGAAAATGTTTTTGAAAGGAACAAGCTTACTATCCCTCCCAACTCTGGGTAGGTAGGAAGGATAAAATCTATAGTTGGTGGAAATTTATACTGTTTGACAGTAACACTAGGTCTTGGTGGGGACATAGGAAAAGGTTTACCTGTCATGTCCTTACAGACTGGTACAAGCACTGAGTAGAAAGATTTGACAATAAGACATGTAGCTTATGGATGCACATATGTAAGAGGTAAGCAACAACAACAAAACGTGCTTGAGACAGCTCTGCTCACACATCAGCTTCAGGATAATGGGCACTGCCTGGTGGAGCGGCAGGAGAGTGAAGATGGGGAGAAACAGGCCTCTGTGATACTTGTAAGCCTTCATTAGAAAACCAATTGCTAAGGGGCGCCTAGGTAGCTCCGTCGGTTAAGCGGCCGACTTCAGCTCAGGTCTTGGTCCTGGGGCCATGGGATCCAGCCCTGCCTGGGCTCCCCACTTAGCAGGAAGTCTACTTCTCCCTCTGTCCCTACCCCCAGCTTGTGCGCTCTCACCCTTTCTCTTAAACAAATGAATAAATAAAAATAAAAAATTAAAGGGGCGCCTGGGTGGCTCAGTCAGTTGAACATCTGACTTCAACTCAGGTCATGATCCCAGGGTCTTAGGATCGAGCCCTGCATCGGGCTCCATGCTCGGCGAGGAGCCTGCTTCTCCCTCTCTCTCTCTCTGCCTGCCACTCCCTCAGCTTGTGTGCTCACTCACTCTCTCTCTGTCTCACTCTCTCTCTGTCTCTCTGTCAAATAAATAAATGAATCTTTCTTAGAAATTAACAAAAGCTGCTAAAAAAAATTGAAGCAAATAAATAAATAATAGTTACTCTTATTAAGTGGCATAGAAAGGAACTCCTTCAACTCTGGACTTGGTTCTGCCTTCCTAACAGGAAACAGACTATGGTCGTTCAGGTCCTTAAATGAAGCCCACGGTGCCCATGCTTATTATTGCAGCCTGAGGCCACAGGCTGAGGATATTCTGCAGGCTCAGGGAGCCAAGGACAGATCATCTACTTCAGGAAGTGTAGGGAGGTAGCTGGGGAGAAGGCTGGAGAGAGCGAGAAGGAGTGCAAAGTGGGCCAAGAAAGACACTTTTATTTATTTTTCTTTAAAGACTTTATTTATTTATTTGACAGAGAGAGAGATCACAAGTAGGCAGAGAGGCAGGCAGAGAGAGAAAGGAGGAAGCAGGTTTCCCACCGAGCAGGGAGCCCAATGTGGGCCTTGATCCCAAGACTCTGAGATCATGACCTGAGCCGAATGCAGAGGCTTTAACCCACTGAGTCACCCAGGCGCCCAAAAAAGACACTTTTAGCATGTCTTGTCTGAAAACATAATTTATGAGATTTAGGGAATGATGAGTGATACTAAAGTGCATGAGGGTACATGCTTCTGAGCCCAGACACACGCACACATGCATGATGACAAACGTGTCCACAAGTGCCCAGAAGGAATCCAAAAGACCAGAAGAAATGTTTACACCTGGTTTTGATCCCGGCTAGTGACTGAAGCATCCCTAGGGAGATCAGTCCGGACCAACGCACCGGGTTCCCAGGGAGGAGCACTTCCAACAGCACCCTAATAGAGGCCAGGAGAACAAAACAGGGCCTGATCCTCTCCTGGCCTCTGCTCCACTCCAGGACCCCGGTGGTGAAGACCCCAGATCCCATCTGCAGTTTGGGTCTCTGTTTGGGTCCGAACAGTAGACCTTTGGATTACCTGCAGTAGAATCACTCGGGGAGGTCGGTTCAGTCGGCATATGGGTTGCAAAGCCCCAGCTCAGCTCCCCTAAAACTGTGTCCTGGGGGTGGCGCTGGGCACGCCACTTTCCTGTCAGCTCCCCAGGGCTGCTGATGCACACCGAAGCTACAAAACAGCCCGTGCTCCACTGTGATGGTATCGGGGGCAGGGCACCCCAGAAAGGACCCACAGTGTCTCATAGAACACAGTGAAAGGAGGCCCAAGTTGCAGTTTTGACATGAATTAATAAAGTGAGACATTTCTTGGCGTGTTTGCTTCTCCAAACAACACCGGCCTGGCGAGGCTGTGAGACCATCACAGGGACTCTCTGGCCAGGGCCACCCGAAGGGAGAAAATGAAATTCTCCCTGTGTCGGCAGGCGGGTCAGAAGCCAGGCTGCACGGCAGGGCTGGGCTGGACCAGCAGAGCTCACCTCCGGGCCTCCCGCAGCCTCCTGCCATTCTCTGAAAGGTTTTCCCTGCACAGCGGTCCTCACATCCTGAGCCCTGGGACTCAAGAAGCTACAGAGTGATAAATCAATTATGAAATGGAAACCTCGATTACTGCCTGTCTGCTTAATTGTTTGACAAGTTAATTAATCTCCCAAGCAACTGGGCTCTGTTCTCCCTGTAACTTGTGGGGAAACAGCTACCGCGGGTCCCCGAGGTCTTGGCAGAACAGTATCAGTGAGGCTCCCAACGGTGAATAATAAGCATTTAGAGGGGGTCAGTGCCTCAACAGAGGAATGAAGAGGCTTGCTCCAGCTCCTGCCCGGAGGCAGTTTTGTCACCAATTATTTTGCGACTAATTACAATCTGCACTTGTCTATTTATTTATTTGTTTGTTTGTTATTTCTCTTCTAAGAGACACATTTCTTTCTGTTCAGAGGAGCCCCTGGGATTCAAACGGCCAGTATTTCCCGATCGTGAGAAACCTGATGGGGGGTATGAGACGTCCCCCTCCCGGGAGACCATGCGGGGATTGCTGCCATGATGGGTGAGGCCCGACCTTCTCAAGGGTGAAGACGGTTATGTGTCGTGAGCCTGGCTGGCTGCAGGAAGTGCCTCCCGCTGTCTCAGCCTTGTGACCACGTCACACAGCCCTGTCATCTGTGGATTTGAGAAACCAGATGATGCCAAGTGAGTGTCCAGAAACTTCCCTGCACCGGGCTCACCTGCAGTGCTCCCCTGGAATTCAGACAACTGGATAACAACTACATCTACCTGAATTGGCATCATTAGAGATAGAACTCAGCAACATTTACTAAGCTCCCTGGGTAGATGGAGACTCACTTGGATTAGAGCAGAGGGAAAGGGCTGCTGGCAGTTAGAGCAAACGATTCTGAAATGCTCTCCCTAACTGGTACCATACTTCTTTGTCCTTTTACTCTTTATTATTATTTTGTTATACCTTATACCCTGCCTCTGGGCCTTTGCACCAGCTGTTGCCTCTGACTTGAAGGCTCTTTGCTGCTTGGCCAAGCATAGCCCTCTTGCTTCAATCAGATCTCTGTTCAAATGGCACATCCTTAGAGTCTTTCCTGATCTCTACCTAAAATAAGACTCTTACAAATGGAATAAGGAAACTTTCTAGGTTTCTTCATGGCACATATCACTGCCTTTCATTGTACTGTATCTTTGTTTATTACCTATCTTCCCACTAAGATGGAAGCTCCAAACAGGTAGGAATTCTAATAAGTTTTGTTCAGTGCTTTATCTGAAGTGCTTAGAACAGTGCTTGGATTACAGACAATACCCAAGAAACATGTCTCCAGGGAAGGAAGGAGTGAGCGGATGATAAGACATGTATCTGCTAGCAGTAATAAATGCCAAACTCACGTATGTTGGCAAAATCACAGCTGTAGAATCCATGATAGATCCTAACAGTTTAAAATGTAATAAGTTTGTGAAAAAGAGGACATAAAAATCTATAAAGGAGAACAAAACTGAAAACACAGCCTATTGGAATATGTGGGATTCACCTAAAGCAGTGCTTATAGGGAAATTTATAGCACAAAATGTTTATATTAAAACAGAAAAATGCTCTCCAATCTATAAACTAAGCTTCCACCTTACAAAATGAGACACAAAGAGACAATTAAACCCAAGCAAGCAAAAAGAAGAAAATAATAGATAAAAGCAGAAACAGATGAAATTGAAACATAAAAATGATTGAGAATATAAATGAAACCAAAAGCTGGTTTCTTGAAAAGATCAATAAAATTGATAAAACTCCAGTAAGATTTATGAAGGAAAAAAGAAAGAAAAGACACAATTTACCAATGAATTTGAAAAGAAAGAGCACATATCACTACATGATACTGCAGACCTTAAAAGAATAATTACTAAGGGCATCAGAATTCATAATCAACTCTAAGTACATAAATTTGAGAAATGAGATAAGACAGATCAATTCCTCAAAAAGCATCAAGTGCCAAAACTCACCCAAGATGAAACAGATAACATGAATATCCTTGTGACTATTAAACAATTTGAATTTACAGTTAAAAGCCTTCCAAAAATGAAATCTCCAGGCCCGGATAATTATTGGGAAAGTCTACCAAAAATATCACACCATTTCTCTACAACCTATTTGAGAAAATTGAAGAGGAGAAAACATTTTGCCCCTCCTTTTTTAAGTCAAGAATGATTCTGAAACAAAAAACAAAGCCAGTGCCAGAGTGAATAATACACATCACTATCCCCATGAGCATAGACATAGAAAAGCTGCTCACAATATATAAGCAAATCAATAAATGAATATATACAAATAATAATATATCACAACCAAGTAAGGTTTGTCCCAGGAATGCAAGGTGAGGTCAACATTCTGAACCCAGTGAATGTGAATTCACTATTTACTGTAAAAATATGTCTACAGATGAACCACAGGATCATATCAACAATGCAGGAAAAGCAAAAATTATTAATAAAATACATCCACCTATGATAAAAAAAAAAACCTCAACTAGATCAGGTATAGAAGGGAACCTTTAAACCTAACAAAAATCACCCACATGAAACATATAACTATCATCATACTTACTGATGACAGACTTGATACTTTCCTCTTAAGACTGAGAAGAAGAGAATCTCCCATGCCACTGGGTCTTATTCACCAAAATACTGGAACACATCGCTAGTGCAATGAGAAAAAAAGAAAAAAAAAGATAAAAGGCCACAGATGAGAAATCAAAAATTAAAACTCCTTATTTGAATGCAACATGACTGTTTAGAAAATTTCAAGGAATCTATAGGAAACAAATGAACAAAAAATCAATAATCCTCTTAGAAGTGATAAGTGAGCCTAACAAGGTCATTGAATACAGTAAATTTCATAGATATGGCACCAAAAATATAATCTGCCAAAGAAAAACTGGCAAATTGGTCTTCCTAAAAACTAAAAATCATGCTGGTGAAAGACACTGTTAAGAGAATAAGAAGACAAGTTACAGGCTGGGAGAAAATATTTGCAAATCACACATCAAAGGGCATGTATTTAGAATATATAAACAACTCTCAAAATTCAGTAGTAAAAAAACAAAGCCAATTTTTTTAAAGTTTCAAAAGACTTGAATAGAGACTTCCCCAGAGATTATTTAAGCATCACATAAGCATAAGAAAAGATTTGCAACATCTTTAGCCATTAGAAAAATGCCAATTAAAACCATGATGAGATCGCCCCATGTATCACCCATTAGAATCACTAACACAGAGCTAAGACACCAAGCGTTCGTGAGGATGAGAAGCAAATAGAACTCTCATACCTTGTCCCTGGTTAAACTGTCAGTTTCTTGTAAAGGTAAACACACACTTACAATATGACCCTAGAAAATAAACTTGTGCTCACACACACAAAAAAACTTGCACACAAAGGTTTGTAGTAACTCTATTCATAATGCCAAAAATTGGAAGCGACCCAAATGTCTTTCAATTCATGAATGGATAAAAAGCAGGGCACATTCATATAATGGGTACTATTTAGCATCAAAAAGGGAGAAAGCATTGGTACACATTAATAATGTGGATGAATCAAAGACATTATACTGAGGGTATATACAAGAAGCTAGTCTCAAAAGTTTCTATACATTGTACTGATATTTAAATTACATCCTCAAACAAAACAAAACAACAACAAAAACATGGCAATGGGGAGCATATCGGTGGTCACCAGAGTTGGCATTGTTGGAGGATACAACCATAAATGGGTATCACAAGGCAATATTTTTTGGCTGACCGTTCTGTATTCCAATTGTAGATGTCACATAAATTTGTCCATATGTTAAGATTATCCTACAATTGTTACAGTGACTACATCATCATTTCAAGACTAAAATTATTTTTTTTAATTTACATAGGAAATAGGACAAAAGAAAAGAAAAAACTAAGTCAAAAGGAGAAAAGAAAATGACAGTGTCTTGGGGTCCCTCTTGGCAACACCAATTAATGATCCTTCCCTAGAACTCAATTTTTAACTTGGTACCACAGCTTTCACTGGGATCACTGTTCACTCAGGACTACCTGGGCAAAGACTGGATGTGGGACTCCATTTGGTTTTCCATCCCCATTATCCATTATTATCTAAGGTTTGCCTTACTGATTTTCTTATCAATTTCTAGACCAGTGGGATCAGCCCTGGCAGAATAACAGAATATTATAATGACCTGATTTAGAAAATTCTAACACCTTGGGGCTTCATCTCCTGGACTGAGCCTTCAGCATCTTTATTTGTTAGGAATTTCTCAGGTGGCCTACCATGAAAACCACTGTGAAACAACAAAGATCACAACAAAGAAAACAAAACAGAAACAGAAACAGACTGATAAATACAGAGAATAAAATGATGGTAGCCAGAGGGGAGGGGGGAAAGGGATAGACAAAATAAGTGAAGGTGACTAAGAGCTACAGCCTTCCAGTTATAAAATAAATAAGATGTGGTGATATAAGGTACAGCATAGGGAATATAGTCAAAAATATCATAACAACTTTATAGGGTGGCAGATGGAAATTAGACTTATTTTGGTAACCATGTTGTAATGTACATAAATATCAAACTGCTAGCATGTATATCTGAAACTAATACAATATTGTATGTCAATTATTCTTCAATTAAAAAGAGAAAAAGAAAGACATAGAAGTTTCACATATGGGAGAGCTACAAGTCTATTCAGAGAATGGGGAAGCAAATAAATTTTCCTGGAGAAAGTGAGCTATGCTCAGACTTGATGAGCCTCATTTAATCCTGAACTCCAAGTTGGATGAGAATTTTGAGTCTCGAGACAAAGCGAATATGATTTGCGTGTGAAAGGGCTGTGAAGGATTATTGCCAGAAGGAAGATCATGAGAGATCGCAAAAATGAATTTTTCTCCTCCTTCAAGAGTTAGAAGTCTCCTTCCCTCCCCTCTGAGTCTGTACTGGCCACATGACTGGCCTTAGCCAATGGGAAAGTGGGTCTTGTCAAGCATGCATGCTCCTGAAGGACGTCTGTAGCTGCTTTTGAAACATGTTGTCCTCATGTAAATGAGATGTTCAAGAAAGTGCATATGGTCCAATGATCCCCTGTGATCCCACTGTCATCCAGTCAACCTCCTAAAACAATATGTTGAGTTGACCAGAAGCTGACCACAGATGAATGAGTGAGTCCAGCTTGGACCAGCTGAGAATGACCTAGCCCAAGAAAATCTAAATTCACTCTCAGAATCAAGACACCTTGGAGGCATACTTGATTAAGCATCCAACTCTTGGTTTGGCCTCAGGCCATGATCTCAGGGTCCTAGGATCGAGCTCCGCCACGGGCTTCACACCCAGCATGGAGTCTGCTTGGGATTCTCTCTCTCTCCCCACTCCCTCTGCACCGCCCCAAAAATAAATAAATGAATCTTTTAGAAAAGAAGAATCAAAGAATCAAGAACTCAATAAGTGGTTGTTAACTTTAAAAAAAATGTGAGTGGGATTTAGGTTGCTTCTGTGATGTTTAGTAGACAGTCAATGTCACTGCTCCTATTTTGCCATCCAAAACGCTGATGCTAAGTGCAACCAAGGTTGCAGGTCTAGTTCAGTTCCAGGCCTGCTGGGGCTGGGAGCCCGAACCCAGAGGAGGCAAAGTTTCACAGAGGTCATGGCGCGTGGAAGGAGGGCTCCTGGTCTCGCTGCTGCTGCAAGCACCCAACAGTTACTGCAAGATCACAGAGCTTATTAGATACAGACTACAGGCAATTCCACTGAATCTCTCTGAGCCTCAGTTTCCTAATCTGAAAATGGGAACAACAATACCTATCACTCAGGGAAAACAGAAATGGATTATGCGATAGAAATGTCCATCTGTAAATGTTTCCTCTTTTCCTTTCATATTCTGAGGTGAGCACCTCGTGGTCTGCAGGGTCATAGCAGTTTATCCTGGAGTTTCTGCATGAAGAGCGATGCTTTACGGCATCCCTCAATAATCCCAGAGCATTTCTTGCATTAATTTCTGCTGTTTCTCTTCTCACTCTCATACACACACTCATTCCCAGATTTCAAAAGACACATCTGTTCTTACCCTCACTTTGTGCTCCAGAAAGCACACACACACTGCCTTGGGCCATATCCCGCTTGTTCACCTGCTCTCTGCTACATCTGTTTATTCCCATCTGTACTCACATCTGAAAGAGTCCCTTTCCCAAAATCATCTCCCAACTCTCCCTCATCACCCCCCAATCCCAGAGAGGCCCCAGGTCCCACCTGAATAGGCTTTATGAAATAGCCTCCTGAAGCTGTCGTCTTCAGTTAGTGGGGATAATGGGATTATTCTATCTGTGTAATAATAACATGTTCAATTTAAAGAGGAAAAAAAATTCTGAATTCACTTAAAAGCTGCTGTTTGGAGCCGACATATTATTTCAGTAATGAATAATCACTAAAGATATTATTCTAGATGCAGTTACCATGCAGTGATGTGAATAGAATGCATTAGATGGAAAACTGTATTTCAAGTAAATATATGCACTGGTAGAAATGTATTAGCACCCATTAATATGTATTAATTCAGAGCCAAATGCCAACTGGAGTGCGCCTGCCTGGGTTTAAATGGCAGGCAGTGATTTGGAAGTGGGTGGAAAACGGTTTGGATTTGGTCAAAGAGACTGAGAAATGATAATGAGGGTGGTGGTTCATGATTCAAAATGAGCAGGTGATGGAGCAGGCATGGGAAGCACCCTTCCCACACCTAAGAGACATTTCTGTAGCAGGGGTTCTTTCCCCTCTCCCATAGTCTGCATCTTCAAGGCTTCTTTCTAAAGGAAAGGAAAAGACAAACCTGTATATTTTTTGCTAGGGTTAACTATTTTCACATCTTCCCTTACTTCCTTGTTCGCTCATTCTTACCCTCTCGCTCAGTGCACAACAGGAGCAACTGTCAAGCTTGTCAGCAGTAAGATGAGCTTCCCCAAATCTTCAGGGGTTCCCTCATTAGCACAGGGCTCTAGATCTAAACCACAAAAGCGGTTTCCCCATTCTTTAATTGCACACCCTCCAGGTGCCTGGTTGGCTCAGTCAGTTAGGTGTCAGGCTCTTGGTTTCAGCTCAGGCCATGATCTCAGGGTCCTGAAATCAAGCCCTGTATTGGACTCCACACTCACAGTCCTGCTTGGGATTCTCTCTCTCCCTCTCCCTCTGCCCTACTCATGCACCGCATGCATACATGCTTTATCAAATAAATACATTCTTTAAAAAAAAAAAACTTATCTTTTAAATGTCACACCCTCAAGTCCTGCCCCTTTCTCATTTTATGGTGTCTCGAGTACTCCAAAGAGTTAAGGACTCCACAGGTATTGGCACCTTAACAGGAGAGAATCTCAATCAAGCATTTTTTCCTATTTGGAGCAATTTTATTTTAAAAAGTACAATTAGGGATGCCTGGGTGATTTATTCTGTTAAGCATCTACCTTTGGGTCAGTTCATGATCTTGGAATTCTGGGATTAAGCCCACTTGGGGCTTTGCTTCTCTATCTCACTCTCCCTCTGTGCTCTTGTCCTCTCTCTCCCAAATGGATAAATAAAATCTTTTAAAAAAATAAAAAGACACAATTGAAAACCTCTCTTTAGTTAAAAGAGTGAAAACACAAAATAATATTTTTAAAGCCAATAATCAACAAAAGATTAGTATCTAGAATATATAAAGAATAGCCCAAATGTTAACATAAAAAAGAGAAACAACCAATAGAAAAATTGACAAAGACTAGACTGGGGGTGTTACAGAAGAGAGAAGGAAGGAAGGAAGGAAGAGGGAAGGAGAGAGGGGTGGGAAGGGAAGGAAGAGGAGGGGAGGAGAGGGGAGTGGAGGGAGAGGAGGGAAAGGGAGGGGAAGGGAAGGGAAGAGACTGGGAGAGGAGAGGAGGGAAGAGGAGCAGTTGGAAGAGAAGGAGATCATTGAGGAGGCACATTATCTCTTCCATATGGAACAGAGGTACATTAACAGAGATTCTGGGGACTGGGGTCATTCTGGGTCTAGGTATTCACTTCATGACCATCTGTGATTAAACTTACACAGCACCATTTCCTATTCTTGACTCCACAGATGCCTGTTAGAGTTTGCAGTAGGAAGTTCATGTTGATTGGTACGTGGGGAGGCTCCATCAGTTAAGCATCCAACCCTTGATTTTGGCTCAGGATCATGATGTCAGGGTTGTGAGATCGAGCCCGACCTCAGGACTATGCTCAGTGTGAAGTCTTCTGAGATGATCTCTCTCTATCCCTCTGTCCCCTACCCCCGATCTCTCTCTCTCTCTCTCCCAAAAAATAAATCTTTTAAAAAAGAAGTTAATATTGGGGCGCCTGGGTGACTTAGTTGGTTAAGCGACTGCCTTCGGCTCAGGTCATGATCCCGGAAACCTGGGATCACGTCCCACATCGGGCTCCCTGCTCACTAGGAAGCCTGTTTGTCCCTCTCTCACTCCCCCTGCTTGTGTTCCCTCTCTGGCTGTGTTTCTCTCTGTCAAATAAATAAAATCTTTGTTTTTTAAGTTAATATTAAGAATGTAGCACAAATGGGCATGTTCCCCAGATGACTATTGCAGGTGTCCTGGTTCTAGCCTCATATCTTTTTCCAAATGTTGATTTATGATTTCAGTGCGCTGCCCTGTCCTCTCCCCAGCCCTTCTCTGCCGCCTGCAGTACCTTCTTCCACATTCCCAAAGGTAGGCTTTTTCCAGTAAGCTTCACTCAGAGCAACTCCGCAGGCATGTGCCCACTCCCTCCTTGAGTTCCATGATACCAGTGTCTCCCAGTGATCCTCTTATGCCTCTGGCTACTCTTCATCTCCTCATGGCTCCTCTTCTCTCCTCTCCTCGCCTCAATCTCTTCCCTGATGGTCTCCTCTAGACCCATGGTTGTAAATATCCTCACCAATCACCATGTCTTATATGGTTTCTGAACTCCAAAGACACATCTGCTGCCAGCTTGGTATTTGAATTTCTGTGCTGAGAATTATCAAACTGAACTTGTCTGGAGCAAGACTTCTCATGCCCTAAATCCAATGTGCCACCCCCCAACCTTCTCATTCCAGATGAATAGCTACTACATTAGGGGCACCTGGGTGGCTCAGTCGTTAAACATCTGCCTTCAGCTCAGATCATAATCCTGGAATCCTGGTATCAAGCCTAGCATCGGGCTCCCTGCTCAGCGAGAAGCCTGCTTCTCCCTCTCTCACTCCCCCTCCTTGCGTTCCCTCTCTAGCTGTGTTTCTCTCTGTCAAATAAATAAATAAAATCTTTTTTTTAAAATAGCTACTACAATAAACCAGTTTCCCAGGTAAAAACCCAGGAACCACACCTGTTCCCTCTTTTCTTTCTCCCCATGTCCCATTTACACCATGTGCTATCACTTCTGCCTGCAAGACGTATCTGGACTCCATGCTTTCCTTCATCCAGCTGTTCCCACCAAAGGTCAGAAACCATCACCTCTAATTAACTGTTGCAATGTCCTCTTGTTGCATGCCCTAGCTGCCACTTGGGCCCCCACCTCCTGCAATCCATTCTCTGCTCAGCAGTTTAGAAGAGTTTCTTTAAATAAATAATGCAAGACTCTACTGTTGGCCAATCATTTTCTGTTACACCTAGAATGAAATCTTCCTTGCCATGAGTGACAAAGCCTCTGGCCATCTTCCCTGCAAAGCCCACCAACCTCCCTTGTCTTCAGTCTTCATCTGCCTGACTCATTGTGCTGTAGACACGATCACCTTTTTTCTGATTCCACCAAAAATAAGAGCTTTCCCTGCGACCTCAAGGCCTTCGGGCTTTCATCTCCTCTTCTAGAATGTACTTTCTCCAGGTCTTCTATGTCCAACCCCTTCTCATAATCCCTCAAAGAGGCCCTCCCTGACCAGTCATTCTGACATGACTCTTCTGGAAACTTCCACCAACTGCTTGCTTTATTTCATTACCGTACTTGTTTTCTAAGATACCCCATTTGCTGAGTTGAGGCTTTGTCCCTTGTTTTGCCCAGTCACTAAAATAAAGCCTGACACTCAATAAGTATTGACTGAATTTAAGACTGAGAGAGGGGGTGGAAGGCTTTTCCTAACTTCAAATCCTTGTCTTTTCCAGAATTTACTGCATTATTAATGGTGTATAGGAGTCAATTTTCACATTTTATGATACAAAGCCCTGCAAATGTTAATGAATTTTTAAGGATTCTCATAATTGCTGTGGGCATCCATTGTACAGTGTAGTGTGAATGATCGTGAATGAAAATTCTCATTTGCTGTCAGTGCATTAACTCAATAGAATTTGGAACTATTTGGAAATTGTTGGTGATATTTTTCAGAAACTTAAAAAATGTGCAGAAACCATAATAGCCACTTCTAACATTTTATCTTGAGGGGTGAGAATAAAACATAAGATTATGTATTTATGATTACAAAACAAAAACTAAATGAATACAAAAATTCTGAAAACAATTTGAGTATATGATAGCTAGGATCTGGTCTAATAAGCTATCTGGAAAGTTGAATATCATGCAATCATGAAAATTAGGTTGTAAAAGATTACTTAATATCATGGAAAGTTGAACTTTTAAGTCGTAGAAGGGTATTTATAATGTGATCATATTTTCACTAAAAAAAAGTCATGGTATTTTATTATATAAAGTTATGCATAATGAAAAGGTTGAACAGGCATGTGATACAAGGTAAGCAGTGGGTGGTAGCATTATGAATGAATGCCTGTATTTTCCAAAGCATTGACAATGAATTACATGTTTCAATTTATAAAAATAACTATTTGGTTTTTAATATATATACATGTACAAAATGAAAAAACAGCAGATATCTCTACTAGGTAGTTCTTGCTGATTTTTTAAAAGATTTGATTTATTTATTTGAGAAAAAGAGAGAGACCAGGGCAGGAGGGAAGGGCAGAGGAGGAGGAAGAAGCAGACTCCCTACTGAGCAGGGAGCTTGAAACCAGGACCCTGGGATCATGACCTGAGTCAAAGGCAGATACTTAACTGACTGAGCCACCCAGGCCCCGCTTGCTGATTTTTTTTTAAGATTTTATTTATTTATTTGACAGAGAGAGAGAGTACAAGTAGGCAGAGCAGCAGGCAGAGGGAGAGAGAGAAGCAGGCTCTCCATGAGCAGTGAGCCTGATGCAGGACTCAATCCCAGGACCCTGGGATCATAACCTGAGCTAAAGGCAGCCACTTAACTGACTGAGTCACGCAGGAGCCCCTGCCTTGCTGATTTTTTAAATGAAAAATCTTCAGTATGTGAAAGAAGCAAAACAGTATAAAAAATATAAAAATTGAAAGCTTTCCTAATATGCCCTTTCTCTGTCTTATCTCTTCCTTCCCACAGTAACCTCTACTAACATTTTCTTATGCATAAGAAATTTTTCTCCATAACAACTTTATTTTGTCAATAGCTGGAGAATATGTCATTGTAAGGATATGCTGTAAGTTATTTAACCATTGTCATAATAAGGGACATTAGGATAGCTATCAGGTTTTTTTTCTATTATGAAAGATGATGTAGGGTGTGGGGAAATCTCTAGAAGTTTAATTACTGAGTCAATGTGCATATACCTTTTTCTATTTTGAGACATATTACTAAACTGCTCTCCCAAAACACAACTGTCAAATAATATTTGTGATTTGCTTTAGGGTTACCTTTTATGTCATGATGATATGAGAGGATGTTTCATTCTTCCAATTAATTCATAAAGAAAACTAGAGCCTCTCCTTTCTCTGGAAGGGGGATTTGGACAAGGTGATTTGAATGCCATTTCTACAAACTAATGTTTCAAGGATTCCACAAGTCATGCTCAGAAGCATGAAAAAAGTATCACTAGAAGTACACAATAAGGAAGAAAAATTGGGTTAGGAGAAAGAGCACTGGAATGAGAACCTAGTCTCTGGACTCAAGTAGGCATGTGAGTGACATGGGTGCTCATGAGTCCTTGAATTTGGGAAGAGGTTCCAGGGTCATTCAGGACTGACTTTTGAATCCAAGAAGTGGGCTCTGTGCATAACCCACAATGGTCCAGTGTTGTGAGCTCACAATGGATGGCATGCAATGCCCCATAGCAAGGGAGACCACATGTAAAGGTTACTGCATGGCCCCATGGTGCGCATTTTGTGGATGGGCCATTGTGTTCCTTGGGGTATATAGACATAGCGGGAGTAGGTCAGTGACCCTGGAAGCATGTGACATTCACTTGAAAAATTCCTAACATGCGAGTTCATTATGAATGACCTCTTTAACATTTGAAAGTTTGACATTAGGGATTCTCTACCCAGGCAAGGTGACGGGAGCAAGTCAAGAGTCTGTTGCCCATTATCCTCATAAACAGCCACTGGATTAGTGGTCCAAAGGAGACAATCTTTTCTTTTTATTAACCTGAATTCCTTGAAACAAATTGAATTTGCTTGTTCTAATTATCCTCAGGTATGCCTGAATCCCAATGTATTTTACCATTTCAATAAATAGCAGTATTGGTTTGATTACTCTTAAAACTCAGCCACTTGTAGAATAAAATATATGCAGATTTTGCAACGATCCTGTATAATTATTTCAGAGCAGACCTAGTGAGAAAATCTGTGTTGTGTGGAAGCCAGAGCAAGAGTGTTAAGATGATGAGATAATTATGGCTCAAGATACCACTCTCTTCCAGAGGGAAAAGAGGGAAGAGAGAGGCTGGTCATCTAGCTTGCTAAATATTACAGATATTTCTGGGGAGAGGGAAAACGAGTCACGCAGAGCTCAGGGAGAAGAGAGGGAGCTGTGTTGTCGGGGTGCGTAGAGCACAACCGTATATGATGGGTGAAGATGAGGTGGCCACACGTGGGGCTCTGAGGCTGAAGCAGATTTACGCAGAGCAGAATCCAGAGGTCACAACAACAGCAACGGGTCACACTCAGTGCTGCCCACATGTCAAGTACCAGCCAAAGCTTTCCACATGCAAGAAATCTTGAATTCTCACACAAAAAAAAGCATGCCAAGTGGATATGAGCCTGGTGTCCACTTTATAACTGAGAAAACTGAGCGGAGGAGAGGAGAAGTAACTTGTCCACCATCTTGCAGGTAGTCACTGGGAGCACCAAGCCGAAGCCAAGAAAATCAGACTGAGAGCTCCTTTCCATACTCAGATCTGCCTGGGAATTGGGAGACCGGGACATCCAAAGGCCTTAAGGAAGTTGTCACAATATGTCACTATTTTTGACAGTTTTCTCTCCAATGTTCCAATACTGCCTTTGTTGCCGACCAAGTTTGTTGAGTTTCTCGGAGCAACATCTTTTTTTTTTTTTTTAAAGATTTTATTTATTTATTTGACAGAGAGAAACACAGCTAGAGAGGGAACACAAGCAGGGGGAGTGAGAGAGGGAGAAGCAGGCTTCCCGCTGAGCAGAGAGCCCGATGTGGGGCTCGATCCTGGGACTCCAGGATCATGACCTGAGCTGAAGACAGTCGCTTAACCAACTGAGCCACCCAGGCGCCCCAACAGAGCAACATCTTGAGCTTCTTTCCAGAGCCCCAGTTTCCTCAGGGGAAACCTGAGACAGGGACCCTTAGTGGATCCTGAAAGATGTTTGCTTCCTTCCAGGTATAGAATTGTGGCTGAAGAATGACTGCCGAGTTGGGACCCCGTGATTTGTGGGAGGAGAGAGGAGGCTAGAGGTTGAATCAATTAGCAATGGCCAGTGATGTAATCAATCAAGCCCATGTGTGATGCCACCATAAAAAAAAAAAAAAAACAAGAGGATTTGAAGAGCTTCCAGATTGGAGAACCAGAATGCAGCCACATGCCACCATGCCTGGCCTCAAACTTCCCATGAATAGAAACTCCCTCTTTTGGGACCTTGCCTATATCTATCCTCATCTGGTTGTTGATTAGTATCCTTTTGTATCCTTGGTAATAAATCAGTAATCTAGTAAGCAAACATGTTTTGAGAATTCTGTGAAGCTCTCTAGCCCTTTAATTGAATCCCAGAAGTGGGTAATGGGAATGTTCAAAATGTCGCCAGTTGGTCAGAAGCACAGTAACAATCTGGGTTAGGTTGAGCATCTGAAAGTGACCCAAACATTGATTACTTCCATGCTGACACATAATAAATTGTCACAAAGTTAGCCACACCAACTTCAAACCACACACATTTGTTATGTCCTAGTTCCTGTGGGTCTGGAGTTTGAGCACAGAAGAGTTGGATACTGTGTTTTGGGGTGTCTCATAAGACTACAGTCAAGCTGTTTGCCAGGGTCAGTGTCTCATCTGAATGCTTGACTGGGGAAGGATCTATGTCCAAGCCTATCTACATAGTTGATGGCAACCTTCTTTGTTATGGGCTATTGGAATGACGGTCTCCGTTTCTAGTTGGTGTTGCAAACCTAGACATCCATGGGAAAAGAACTACAGGATGGCAATAGGAATAAAGGTGGTTAAGAGTCTGGGAACAGTGCATAAACCCCAAGAACCCTACTTTTAGGAACTAGATCGGCCAGGAAGAAATGTCAGCTACTCAACAGACTATAGACTGAGCAAGATTGGGAGACTACAAGAATCCTCCAAAGAAGGGAGGTTGAGCAGGGCCAGACAGTGGGTGGAGAAAAGCAGAGGCAAAGCAGGGAGGGATTTGTCTGTGTCTAGAAAGAGATGTATTCAAAGTAAAGGAGGCATCCTTAACATCACTCACAACTGTTTACAACTGTTGATCACTCCAGAACTTTGGGACACAGGAAAGAAGGGGCTGGATGAGTCTTATCTATGCTATTTCCCCTTTGCAAGGAAAAAAAAGTATTCAACCTGGCAGGATCCACTGAGTCCACAAAGGTGGTTAAGGTCAAGACCAAACTGAACTAAAATCAATGTGGTCATTTCAAGACTTGATAATCATCTCTCAGCAAGGAGAAAAGTACTGAACAAAAAAGTCAAGAGGCCAGTTCGATGACCGACCCTTTCAAGGGACTACCTGCATATACGGGGTGTAATTCCCACTCTCCCAGAGCCTCAGTTTCTCCATCTGTAAAATGAAGGAGGTGAACAAGAACAAGGATCACACATTCAAATGCTTCCAAGAACCAGGGTGGTTATACAAATGGTCAAAGAAATGAACCCGGTTTTGGATGGGTTCAGGGGAGCCTTGAGGGAAGCATGCCCTGTTTAGGGAAACTGTCATGTGAAAATAAATAAATAACAAATAACAACTCTGAATGTCACATAAGTATGCTTACCAGCTCCTGGTTTGTAACATTGCAGGAGAGAGAGTCTCTGAGACTCTCGTTAGCTCTAACACAGTCCTGTGGATCTGCCCATTTTATTGGCTCTCAAAAGAAAATGTGAATTTCGTACATCACCTTTGATTCTAGGAAAGCATGAATCCAGGTGAATCAAGGCGGGTATAGAAGAGCTGTTGTATGTAAGCCAGGACCCTTGACTTTGCTTTCTGGGAGTTGTGGCTGGATCTCTTGGAAAGCAGGTCAGGGTTGTGAGTGTGGTTCAGGGCCATGGAACATGTACTCTCTCTATTTTCCTCTCCTGCCTGCCACTCTCCTCTGCCCCCTGCAGCTACCACCCTGCCCAGCCTGTGTCTGCCCTGCCCTCATTTAGGTCTGCTTGCCTGTGTGAGCATAGAGGGAGGGAAGGTAGAAGCAAAGCCAGCACCTGCCTATGGTGCCTCCATCAACCTATTAGGAAAAAGTAGCTCCTCTGGGCAGACACAAGGCCATGGGCACATGGCTTTGCAATGGAGTTCTTCTGATTAGGTTCTTAGGTCCTCCTTGTCCTTTTGGCCAATACTTTTGGGGAGCATAGAAACTATACTACGAATAGCAACTGCCCTACAAGGAAGGAAGGAGCTCCCTACTCACAGAAACCTCAGTGATATGGGGAAGTCAGTGATGAATGGAGGGCTGGCCCCTACTCAGAGACCAGATCCCTGTACCTCTGGCCAGGCCCATGGCTGGAAAATGTTTAATGACGACAAGGCAACATGAAGCCACATCAGTTCTGCTTCAATGACCACCTCGGTCTCCCTCTTGACAGCATGGCTAAGAGGCCTCTTTGTGACATAGAAGCCAGGCATAACAAGCCACAAAGAAACTCAATGGTGACATCTGCCTGGCAGAGCCCAGCGTGGGTCCTAAACCTCCTTGGGACTTCTGGCTCTGCTTCCCAACTGAATAGGATGATGCCAGGTGGCCCTCTCCCGCAACTCAGGGCTTCTGTCAGAAGTACAGGGAATTGGTACTCTAGTAGGCATGTACTTCCTGCGATCAGCTCTTCCTCCTCTTCCAGACCGACTCCAACTTCTGCCTGCAGCTCCTAAGTATCTGTGCTAAGTCTGCCCCTTCAACAGCCTGCTCCCTAGGGCTCCTCTTAAATGCACTTCGCAGCCCCCGCCTTCACTTGCGGGAGCCCACAAATACAAAATCTTTCATTTTGGAACTCTCAGCAGACTCATGAATATCACAAAGATGCATCTCAGCGCCTTCCCTCTCTAACCCCTGTGGGTTGATACTCTGCGCACGTTCACAAGGAAAAGGCCAGTAATTGGTTTTGCTGGGGGAACAACCTCAGAGATAAATGTCCTGTGTACAATCATTTACCTTCCCTGGGTGTATGTGTGTTTCTGTCTCAGGTGCCGCTCCTTCTCATTGCTCACTCCCTGTGCCCCAGATGCCATCCTCGTGACGGAGGGGCTGTCAGAAGCCTGAGCGTACAGCTTCTGGAGGAGAAAAGCGTGGCTTTCCTGGCTCAAGCCGACAAGCACATGGCTCTGGAATCAATCTGCTCCTCCTTATACAAGCCTCCCTTTTAGTTATCATGACAGGGTAAGAAAGCTTTCAAAGAGAAAGGCTGTTTGGCAATATTAATTTGCATCCAGGGGATGGTGTGTTGGAGGGCCAAGAGCCATATTGAGTCCATACTCTTCACCCCTACAGGAGGAAATCATGCTGCTTCTCTTTGAATACAAGGGTATCATTCTCTGGCCCCTTATCTGTCCTCTCCCCCTGCCTTCCCTGGACCCCCTGCACCTGCTCCATCAAGCTGCTGTGGTTCCATAATGCTCACGCATTTCTGTTTCAGGTTCCGGGTTATCTCTTCTACCTAGAGGATGACCTGCAAATCCTACTCTTTTCCAGATCTGTAGAAGCTGTCAAAGTCTTTGATCTTCTCATCGCCCATCTGTGAATTCATCGCCCTGAGTACCCTGAGACCTGGTGGACATTCTGTATGGCCCCCATGCAGCAGGGTTGCATGGGGAAGGTGCTTCTGTGACTCCCACCTAGGACTGGTGAGATTCTGAAGGATAGGGGCTGATTGTGATGAATCTGTGTGTTTCTCCAGACCTTTGAGATGATCTTAGAGAACAGGATCATAGTTCAACTCCAACTTTCAATGAGCAAATATTGACTGCTTAAAGAAGGGGAGGAGGCAGAGAGCTTCAAGCTCACCCCCTCAACCCCTGCAAGAGACGCTTACTGATTAACACCACCACAAGGGACACAGACAGAGTGTTTAGATCTGGACGTTCCTGGGTTTTCTTTCCAGCTCCTTCCTTTTCTAGCTATCTGACTTGAGTTAGGTAATCGCCTCTTCTAGGTTGCAGTGTTCTCACCTATAAATCATGAATCATGAGACCTCCTAACATCGTATAGCTCAGAGAAGGCATGACATTCCACACACAAACAAGGGGCACCAGATGCCAGATATTTGTTTAATTTTTGCTAATAACATTTTTTTAATCCTTTCAGTTTGTCATACAGATAAAATCCTGTTAAGGCAACAGCTATAAGAAAAATCCCTCCATAAAAAAAAAGAGAAGAAAAGTTCCAACTGCTAGCTATGATTAATTTATTCAAGGCAGTACCAAGAACAAAATTTCCAACTACCACAAGTTTGGAGAGTCCAATAGGGTTCTTTGGAAGTTGGTTATATATGATTTTGTATTTAGTGTCATTCCTTCATAAATTATATATAAATAAAATGTTGTCTGGGTTTCTTTCATACATCACTTAGTACTTAGCACTTAGCACTGAGTACTTGCCTCAAAAACCAAGACCTGTCATTCATTTCACTTGATTGAAATGTGCCATTTGTACCACACAACTTGTAGACTCCGATGTCTTTCTTATGAATCATGAATTCAAGTAGGCCCTGCTACGGGGCATTTTGTTCAAGATAGTAGTTATCATAATGGTGTTATAATCATGGTCACATTCTGTACTTCCCCAGGGTCTTCCTCAGCCTTTCTTAGAAGACTGAAGTGGTATGCCAGGGGTCCTCAGTGCCTTCAGGCAGCAAGAAGGCACATGTTACTGTTTTGGAGGCAAAGGAATTATGAAAGTGTCTACATGTTCTCCAGTAAGGAGAAGGAACATTTATGTAAGTGTTTTCCTACCACAAAGCCCATTACATGTCATCCTAATCCCATTTCCAAGCCAAACTCTGCCCTTTCCTGGTGCCCACCTTCAACCAAGCACCGTATGGTCCTCTGTTCTGAGATCGTTATTAGAATATGCAATTCCTATGAAAATAATTCACCTTTTAACCCAATTTAAGGGAAATGCACTCACATTTTACCAAGATTTTCCCATCAGTTGAGTGATTCCTTGTTTAATTCAACATGGTTATTAGACAGCCCCCTCAGGATCTGTACTGGGCTTCCAGTGGTGGAACAGAGCCAAAATATAGGGTTTCCCTAGACCAAGCCCCTGCCTTCGAGAAGTTAGAGATTCTAAGCAATGGTAGATAAGTAAACCCATCTCCTTGCTGGTAAAGACATGCATACAGTGCCTGAGGACAGAAACGCTATCCCTGAAATATCTAAATGAATTATCGATAGGCTAACCAAGTAGCAGTCACTATCCAAGAGTCAGCGAAGGGAAAGAATAGGGCATAGGTTTCAATTCCTGATCTGACACTTAACTGGTTGTGTGACAAGCAGAAGTTACCCTTCTTTCTGAGTCTCTTTGTCATCTATAGAATAACGCTTATAGTATCAACAGGCATGGATGAGTTACAAGATATAAAGGTTTAACATCTAGAAAATGTAGTAAGTACCCATGAATATAAACAGTGTCTCTCCAAACCCACCCTCATTAAGAAGTGTGTGTGTGTGTGTGTGTGTGTGTGTGTGTGTGTGTGTGTGTTTTCTGTGCCTTCATTCATTCGTCTTGTTTCTACACATATTAACCAATTTCTAGTTACCTGGTTCTTGTTCTGGGAACTTCTCATTATTGTAACATTAAGGGGAGATCAGAATGGTATGTGCTCACCAAAGCTCATAGAAAGGAAAACTATTTACTGCAGAAATATGTTAGAATGCTCAAAAAAGAAAAAAGTTAGAATTCTCAACATTATATAAAGCCGGCCATGAAAATTCTGGAATGTCAACCAAGGATGTGTCCATGACATTTGCTAATTTTTGAGAAAACTGAAACAGAAGAAATACATATTATGGCCACTGCCATCGGTCCACCGGGAGGAATGAACTATATCGACTGCATTCCCAGCACAGACATGTTTACTCATCAGTGCGTATTCCTTCCAACACATTTCCCTCTGGATTTCACTTGTTCACTCGACAAATAACTGTCACGTGCCCAGGATATACGGGGGTCAATCCTAGTCTTCATCTTCCTTGGAGCACACAGACGAACAGCTCTTTGGAATTGCATGTGTGCCTAGGTGGACGTGAGTGTGCAAGCTTATCTCCTGTGTACACGTATACAAGTGGCACGTGTGTGTGTGTGTGTATACACAGTTATGTGGGTATCTACATACATGTATATGCCTGGGTACACTTGCACATATGTGTGGTATGTATGCACATGTGTGTGCTATACACATTCACATGTATGGGGCAATAAGTATGCCTAGATGTGTGTGTGTGTGTGTGTGTGTGTGTGTGTGTGTGTGTTTGTTTTGAGTCCTTCCTAAAATATCAATCCTGCTCTTTTAATAAGGACTTTATTTTGGTGGTCAGTGCGGAAATCATCTTATTGAGATGAATTAGTCTATGGAATATTCTGCTATTTTCTTACAAGATACAGTATTGTCTGTGTTTCCCTAGTGGAAGTCAAGAAACAAATTATGATTCCTGTTTATTGTCTCAGAAATCCCACTTATCCCTGGTCACTCAACCAATGAGAGCCTAGCCCACGGCCAAGGGCAGATCAGGCATTCAATAAATGTTTGAGTGACCGGCATCTCTGCCTTGCGTTCCTCCATCACATGACTCTACTCAGATTGCCAGGTTTGGTCTGGGCAGCCCCAAGATGGCTTTGGCTACGTCAGAAGCAATGGTGGCCTGATACACATGTCCCAAGCTTGGAGAATTCAAGAATAATCAAATTCTAATGTCAGCTCATTGATTTATTCCAGAAATGCCCACCTGAAATGCCCCACCCTTAACCCCTCCACAAGGCAGGCAGTATTGCTCGGATAAGGTGGGCCATCATCCCCCTGGGAAGCTTGCAACCCCAAAGAGGGGCCTGCTGACAGCTGAGAACAGGAAAGATTCCAGAGAGACATGCAAGTAGCAGCGTCACCAGCGTCACCAACTGAGCCACCCAGATGCCCCTCCTTCAACTCTTATAAGGGCCTTAATCTAGTTCATGAGGGTTCCACCCCCTTACTTCATCTGCTCCCAATCAGCCCCCAAAGGCCCCACCTCTTAATACCCCAACACTGGGGGGTTACAATTTCAACGTAGGCAATTCAGGCGAACACAAAGATTTGGTCTGCAATGATTGCCTAGCCTACAAGTAATTCTAAGTACTGATACCACTACTACTTATTATTGGCATTAATAATGAAGTAAGACCCACTATAACCGGAAAGGCCCTCGCTTCCCAAGCAGAGTGTCCCCTTGTGCGGGAGAGGCTCTCGGGGCCTAGAACAGCCAGCGCAGGGCTGGTTGCTGGGCTGTCCCTGCATCTTCATTCCACCAGGAAGTCACCTGGTGGCTGCTCTCACCTCTCTTCCTCGGGAACCATGAGCAGATGTGCCCGTGTTTACCCAGGACATGCCACCCAAGTTGCCGTGATCGATGACAGGTTCTCATTTCCTGCCACCATGCTTCTGGAAACGCGAGCCCATCTGGCTCTGCAGAAGGCCCACAGCACAGAACCATGGCAGGCTGAGACATGGAGACATGAGGATGGGCACAGGGCGGGAGCCAGCCTTCCCCTGCCAGTGGGGTCAGCTCCTCAGCCCCTGCCTGTGGGGCACACGGCGTGCCCAGCTCTGCACAGGGCTCCGCACAGGCACCCACCCTTGAACACCTTTCACTGAACATAAAATATTTAGGCGGTGATCGCAGATAGTCAATAGGCATGTGTTGTTTCCTGCAGTTTCGAGAACTGTGCAAAGAATGGTAAGAAGCAGTGGCCTAGATGTGAGTTTGCAGGAAGTAGCGGAAGGAGGAGAAGAAAGCACCAGAAGGGGCCACGTGTGCCTCTGCCCAGATCTGGCTCAGAGCATACCTGCCTCCTGGAGAGAGAAACCCTTAGGTCTGAGTGACAGCCCAGACTCCCGGGGATCAGAGAGTCAGACCTAATTAGATTTGTTCATTCTTACTAATTCTAAGATAATTTGTATTTATTAAATCTGACTATTGTCTCACTACCAGATGAAAGCAGGTCTGCTCTGGCTTCCATTATCCCTTCTCCTCTTGCCTGGTTGATATCAATAATCATTTTACTGATACGAGTGGTGACTGAGTGACCGTGGTCACATGTCCCTGGAAGCAGCTGAGCCTTGCCATCTCCTGAGGGTCTCCGCCCCAAGCCAGCCACCACCCTCCCCACTCATGACAGCTTTCAAAAAGACTTCTGGCATCCCACCGATGTTTCCTACATCTCATTATATGTTTGGTTTTTGATGTTTTATTCCTAGGTAGTCAAATATTTGACATGCTGAGAAGGAAGAAAGGGGTCCAGAGTAGCCTAGAGAGCCAACTGCAGAAAAGGTAAAATGCAGGGAAAGAATCCTCTTTCTCTTTCCTCCTTGGTCCTTCTGCTGTGTTCTCTGTGTAGTCTCTGTCTCTTTCTCTCTCTGCCTTTTAGTGTCTCCTTCTCTGCCTCTTCCTTCCCTGTGAGGAAGCCCCTTGTCTATGCCCACTGATAGCTGTGATACCATACCAGAAGTTCCCCTGCCAGAAAATTGCCACCCGGATGCCCATACAACCACTGATGTACGAGGCCGCTCACACTGTCCTTACAGGGGTAACAGGGTTATGACTGGGCAGGGTGGGACAGGCTGCTTCACCCTGTTGAGTTCACCTCACATCTGGGGACCCTGAGGACAGGGAAGGAGTCAGTGACATGACTTCTACTCTCTCCTGGCATCAAGAAACCAGGTGGTGGCCCGCAAGCTAGTCAACATTCTGCCTTCTCCCTTTATGGTATCAGCAGAACCCAGTGAGGACCTGAGCCTCTACCCTACCAGAATCAATGAGAGGGAACAAGATGGTGGGCACAGGGAAAAGGAACCAGCAGGTTCTGCCCTCTGGTGTCATCAGGGCCCGGAAAAGAAACCTGAACTTACACTCCCACTCTACAGCAACGAAGCAGACAGAGAGGCAGTGATCCATGCAGGCAGCCCCATGATTTACAACTTCAGGAGGGAGATGAACCCCCACCTCAGGGACCTGCCTCTTTTTTTAGGGGGGGGGCTGATGACATGCCCACTCAATTTAGAAACAAACTAAGAAAGCAATCTTATCCAAGGTTCCCAAGATGTTGGTGCCTAAAGAGGTCTGAAATGAATATCCATTCAAGCCTACTGAATGACATACCTGTGAGGCCCCAGGGATGGCTAGGCACTTGACATACAGAGTAAACGAAGACTCCTGTGCTGTTCAGGGTCTCACAATCCTAGGAGGCAGACAGGCAGGTAAACCATTCATGGTCAAGAGGACTGTAATCAAGACTCACACAAAGTATAGCAAGCATGGCTGAGGAGCCCCTAACCAGGAGGAGGGACTCAGACAAGTGTTCACATGGAAGTTCATCGAATGACTGAATGCCTTGAATGAAAGAGTGTGAATTAGGAGATGAAAAATCTGAAAGTAGGGGGAAAAGATTCCCAAACTCTAAATAGAAGGTATCTTTTGTGTATTTTATGCACTGTGAAAAAATGTTCGCTTTCCATAAATACACACGTTCACCCTCCCCCCTATGCCATCCCTTTGCACTCCCACTCATGCCAAAGGTTCCCTACCTTCCCACTTGCCTTGCCTTCAAGAGGATCTGACAAGGTGTTACAAAGTCTCACCAGAAAACTGGAAACCCCTCCTGAGCCATGCACACTTTGGGACGTTAGAGAGAACTTACCTTTCCCTTAATCATCCCAAGCTACTGACCTGGAGTAGACTCCTTTCTCAGGGAGACCAGAAAGCCTTCTCCCGACATCTGGATCCCTGTTTGCATGAGCTAGCCTGTGTCCCCAGCCCATTCCTTCCTGCTCATCCTCCCAGACCCCTTAATGCCTCAGGAGCGTTTCTTCAGAGCAGAGAGGGAAAAAAATAAAGACAAAACCTTGATTCTGGAAGTCCTCTAATCTGTTTCATTGACCAAGTAAATCCCACCTCTTGTCTGAGATTCCTCTTGCTCAAACAAAAGTCTGCACATTTTCCAGAGTGCTCTAACCCTTAATGAAACCCCAAGTCCATTATGTCCTGTCACTGAAAGCGAACTCTGACAACAGGGGAACAGCTTCCTGAAGAGATGACAGTGCATGTCTCTGATGTTTTAAGAAACCCTCATGTGTGGTCATACAGAGCTTTATGGATTGGCCAGTGGGTAGGGGAAGGGGCACCTGTCACTCTCACTCTCTCACGTGCTGCTGTGACCCCCTTAGGGAAAATGAAATAACGAGCAGACAGCATCATCCAAGCATGAACGAAGAGCCAACCCTATGTGCTTCCACTAGGGGTTCTAGAAAGTTTTATAGGTTAAAAAATACAACATTCAGAAAAGGTATGTATTTTTGCACATCGTTTTACATGTTGTATTTTATTATATTATAAATATTATTTTCATGTGTTTTTCCTTGTCTCTAAAATTGTGAGAATAATACTATCTTCTCCATACAGTTTTTGTAATAATTAAATGAGATATGAAATGCTAAAACTAATGGCGGTCCATATAGTATCTCAAATAAATGTTATTATTGGCACCGCCAATTTCCTGCAATGGTAATCCGTGAGGCTTATGAAGGACTGCCAGTAGGCCGAGAGTTTTCAGGTTCACTGCTAATGAGACTCCCTTCGCCCCTTCAGGACATCTGCTGATGAGACTCCCTTCGCCCCTTCAGGACATCAAGGCAGCTCAGTGACTTCGTCAGGGTTCAGACGGGCAATGATCGCTTGGCCATGCCAAGTGGAATGCTGGTGAAGAGTTTGGTTTCTGGCATGGACCACAAGGATCTGAAACTTTGCTTCATATACTATGCAACTGTGGGAATATTATCCAACCCTTCCATCTCTCCAGCTCTTCATCTTATGTAATAGTTTCAACCTTATGTAATAGGTTGTCCTGTGGGTCAAATAAAATGATGAAAAGTACTTAACGGTTGTGCCAGTCACACCAGTATGTCCATAAACCTTAGCTGCCTGTCATTGAACTCAGATTTTCTGAACCTCAGTCTTCTCATTACGTAAGTGTAAAGACATCACATTTAAGATCTCTGCTTTAGGGGCACCTGGGAGGCTCAGTTTGCCTTCAGCTTAGCTCTGCCTTCAGCTCAGATCATGATCTCAGGGTCCTGGGATGGAGCTCTGCATCAGGCTCCCTGCTCAGCGGGGAGTCTTCTTCTCCCTCTCCCTCTGCCCCTCCCCCTGCTCATTCTCTCTCTCTCTCTCTAGCTCTCTCAAATAAATAAAATCTTTTTTTTTTTTTTTAAAGACATCTGTTGGGGCGCCTGGGTGGCTCAGTTGGTTAAGCGACTGCTTTCAGCTCAGGTCATGATCCTGGAGACCCGGGATTGAGCCCCACATCGGGCTCCCTGCTCAGCAGGAAGCCTGCTTCTCCTGCTCTCAGTCTCTCTGCTTGTGTTCCCTCTCTAGCTGTGTTTCACTCTGTCAAATAAATAAATAAAATCTTAAAAAAAAAAAAAGACATCTGTTTGAGGGGCTCCTGGGTTCCTCAGCCATTAAGCGTCTGCTTTTGGCTCAGGTCATGATCCCGGAGTCCTGGGATCCAGTCCCACATCCCTGTTAGGTGCGAAACCTGCTTCTCTCTCTCCCACTCCTCCTGCTTGTGTTCCCTCTTTCGCTGTCTCTCTCTGTCAAATAGATAAATAAAATCTTGAAGAAAAAAGGTATCTGTTTTAACATTAAAATTAACTGGGAATTGGGGTGTAAGTCTGTTATCATCTAAGAAATGGTGAGAATAGGCACCTAAGAGGTATTTCACAGAGAGATGTTCATGAAACAGACACGGATGTCTTGTGAGAAGGGCTTATATTCTACTCTAAAATGAGGGAGAACAGATTCAATAATGCACAAGAACTCTATACTCATCCCCGTCCCAGGCCAAAGGTAAAACAGAGGAATTACTATTCTGAACTGCCTGATTATGTGGAAGACCCAGCAAAAAAAAAAGTGACTATGCGATCTTGATTTTTGTAGCAGAAAGAAAACATATTTTTCAAGTTTACCGCTTAATGGTCTGCATCTTGGAGCTGAGAATTGTATTCTGATTCCACCGAATGATCTATACATGACCTTCAAACATCTACTGAAATTCTCTAAATTTCATCTTCCTTATTTTTAAAGGAGAGTCAAATGAATGTGTTCACTATTGGCACAATTGTTTGAATGAAATGAAATTATAAGTAAGGCCAACCTAGCACGGTGCCCAGCCCAAAGCAGATGTTCAGAAAACATCAAATTGTTTTCCTTGAGTTTGAAATGTTGCAGAGCTCGAAGAAATGATACATACACAGGATGCGTGATTGACATCAGATGAGAAATTTCTAAAAAGTAAAATTATGATACTACAATTATGGATAATTCCAGTGAAGGAGGAAATGCTGCTAAGGAAAGACATACAGGGTCACAGGGAGCTTTCTGGAAAGCTCAGATTGCAAAAGATCAAGCATCAAAACATGGGCAGGAGCGCATGTGAGCAAGGAGAAACACGAAACGGGTGTACACAATGCCATAGGGTCACTGTGGGGTGGGGCGGGGGGGATAAACCACAGAAAATGAACACTCCCAGAAATGCTACAAATGACTGAGATTTTGATGCTATGTCTGATGTGGACAGTTGAACAAAGATACCACCAGCACCCTGCTTGGATGGAGATGGCATAATGTTAACCTAGGAGGAGGTCCTGGCAGATCTCTGTGTAAACCTCTTCTGCAGGTTTGGCTTGGGAGATAAGAAGATTACCACGGCTACAGAAAGAGATGAAAAGAAGACAAAGGTAGAATCCAGAGGAATCCATCAGGATTACCATAATGTTTCACATTAGAAATGGTGGTAGATTGGACTAGGCAGTTAGCAGCTGAGGAAGTAGGAAGTAAGAACTCTTGGACATATGTTCATATTTTATTATGAAAAAATTTCAAACACACAAGTGGTGTATCTCATCAAAAAACTTCAGCTCATGGCATATCTCACTTTTTATATCACCCATTAATTTCCTCCTGCTCTCACTGGTTTAGCAAGAGGCAAGCACTCATCCATAAATAATTCAGTAGTATCACTAAAAGTTAGACTCGTTAAAATCATAACCACACTGCCATTTTTGCATCTGAAACATTTAACAATAACTCCTCAGCTGCATCAGATATCTAATCAGTGATCAAATGTATGCTACTGTCTCATAATTTTTGTTTTTACAATTTTTTTTTAGGAGACAGTGTTCAAAGAAGGACCATACCTTCATGCATTTATTTGAAGTCTCCTAAGGTTTTACAGCCTAGAGATATCTCTTCCCTTTCTGTATGTTCCTTAAATTTATTTTGAAAGAAACTAAGTTGTTAGTACTGGGATTTCCCCACATACTAGGTCTTGCTGCGTGCATCCTGTGGCTTGTTTATTCGTCCTTCAGATGTCACATAAACTGGCAATTGAAATTAGTTCCTTGTTTAGATTGTTTGATTTTTTTTTTTTTTGCAAGAATACCTCACTGACGATATGTGTACTTTCATCAGAGGCACTCAATGTGACTTCTCTTTTTTCTTGGATAAAATTGAGCAACAGATTCAGATGTTGTAACCCTGATCCATGATGGATTTTTCTGTGGCTATACTCTAGATGCTCTGAGTAGACATCAGAAGCATTGCATTGATCTGAGATTTCAATCAGGGTTCCAAACTAGTGATATTGCCAATAATATTCCTTTTTGGCTCATTTTCTTTAAAATTTTAAGATAGAAAATTTTCCTTACCAACTGTTTGATTTATTTGAGCAATATTAACAGAAAATGCAGATGGATATTTACCTACCTTATTTTACCAGTTTTCACAATAATAAATTATTTCCCTAGCATTTCCCCAAAAGTGACCAATATGATTTGTTTGTTGTTACTATGAATTCATGGCTTTAAATATTTGGTGTCTCTCAATATATTATCATACTTATTCTTTTTATTCTTTTTAAATTAAACTTTTTTAAGGTAATTGGATTCACATTTAGTTATAAAAGATAATACAGAGAGGTCCCATATATTATTCAGTAAGTTTTCTTTAGTGAAATTACTATAGTTAGACAAGACTGCAAAATATCTCAGCCAGAACATTGACACTGATACAGTCAAGATACAGAACATTTCAATCACTACAAGGATCCCTTGTGTTTGGTCTTCTCTAGCTACATCCACTTTCGTCCTATCCCCTCCTAAAACTCTGGCAACCACTATGTTCAAAAGCTTGACAGTTTACATTTAAGTTAATTTTTTAACTTAATTTTTGTATACTGTATATAATAAGGTAATTTTTGTTTGCTTTGTCTTAGATTTTTGCCTACAGATATATAAATTGCTCCAGGACCATTTGTTGGAAAAGTATTCTATCATCATGGTATTACTTTTACACCATCGTCAGAAATCAACTAGGAATATTTGTGGGGGGTATTTCTATATTTTCTACTCTAGTCCATTGATTCATGTATCTGTTCCTCCACCAATATCACACAGAATTAATTACAGTGGTTATACAGCAAATCTTGAACCTGGTAGACCGATTCATCTCATATTATTCTCATTTTATTTTACAATAACATTTTAGCTTTTCTAGTCCCTTTACCTTTCATATAAAATTTGGAATGATTGTGTCTATAACTACAAAAAAAAAACCTTCTCCAAATTTAAATAGTATTTGTGTTATATTCGTGTATCAATTTCGGAAAGATAGATACCTCCTCTGTTGAATCATCTAATCCATGAACCTAGTATGTCTCTCCATTTATTTAGATCTCCTTTTATTTCTTTCACCAACTCATTGTATTTTCCAACATACTACATGACAGTATATATTGTTTTTAGATTCACACCTAAGTATTCCTCCTTTTTTATTTATTTATTTATTTTTTTAGCAATGCTAAATGGACTTACATTTCCAATTTTGGGTTCTGTGTTCATTGCAAGTATATAGGAATATAGTTAAATTTTATGTTTATCTTGAATCTTGTAGCTTTGATGGACTCATTATTAGTTCCATGAGTTTTTTGTAGATTTTTTTGAGATTTTCTATATAGATAATCACATCATCTACTTCCTTTCTGATCTATATTATTTTACTTCTTTTCTTTGCCTACTGAAATGGATAGAAAGTCCAGCATTATGTTGAGTAAGAGTGAGAATGGACATAACTGCCTTCTGCCTTCTTCATCTTAGGAAAAAGGAAGAAAGCAGTGTGTCTTTCACTCAAGTATAATGTTGGTTTAGGTTTTTTGCAGATGTTCTTTACCAAGTTGAATAAAATCACTTCCATCCTTTTAATCATCAGATTCTAATTCTGAATAGGTATTGAATTTTGTCATATGTTTTCTCAGCATCAATCAATATAGTCATGTGATTTTTATTCTCTGCCAATCTGTATTTTAATTAGTATTTAGACCACATACACTTCTGTAAATGAGTTTGAAAGTCTTCCATTTCTTCTTTCTGTTCTATTTTTCATTTCTCTTTTTTCCTGTCTTCCTATGAATTATTTGAACATTTTTTAGAATCCCATTCTGATTTTTCTATGGTGTTTTAAGTGTATTTCTTTTCATAGCAGTATTGGTGGTTGCTTCAAATAAGATAAATATACTTAAATATATACAAGGTGAAGCTGTTTACTCTGTTGACACTATACTAGTTTGAGAGAACTACAGAAACTTTTTCATCCCTTAACCCTACCATGTTTAAAATATAATTATCTTAGATATTTTCTCAATATATACTTAGAAGCATGTCAGACAGTGCTACCATTTTTGTTTCTACTAGAAAACATAATTTGGAAGTCTCAAGAGGACAAAGAAAAGGTATATTTGCACATATTTTTACTTTCTTCTATTCTTTCTTTTCTCTCTTCATCATTTCTGTTTTAAGAACTTTCTTTAGTCATTCTTTAACAGTACACATACTGGCAATAAATTCTTTTTCCTTCATCTGAGAATGTCTTGATTTCCTCTTGTTCTGAGGGCTACTTGTGCTGGATATAGAACTCAGAGTTGGTGGTTCTTTTCTTTAGCATTTGCAAAATATTCTGCCACTTATTTTTGGCTTCCATGGTTTCAAATAAAAAAAAAAACAACAAAGAACAAAAAACTGCCGCTTAGATTGGTTTTCCTCTACAGCTAAGATGTTACTTCTCTCTTGCTGATTTCAAGACATTTTCTTTGTATTTAGGGTTCAGAAGCTGATTAAGATATGTCTTAGTGTGGATTTCTTTGGAGTTTGATATTTTAAAGTCCAGGCAGTATCTAGAATCTTTAGATTTATGTCTCTTGCTAAATTTGAGATGTATTTCAGCCACCATGTCTTCAAGCATTTTTTTTTCAGTTTTATCTCTTTTTTCCTCCTCTCCTGGAATTCCAAGGATATGAATGACTTTTAGAGTCTCATAAATCCTGAAACAGTTAATTTTCTAAAATTCTATCTTCTCTTTGTTGTTTCTCATTATTGTCATGTGGGTATAGAAGTTCAGGTCCCCCACTCTGCCTCTGATGATACCATGAGAAGAGCTTCACATTACTTCTGGAAAGATTTAGGGGTTCTGGATTCCCACTAGACCTCTACAGATGTGAAGTAGAGGGGAGAAGTGCTCCATTTTTACGGGTTATAAAACTTTATGGTTTGGGAGTAAGGCTGACTTCATTACCACTGAACTCTGGGGAAAACCCTGACTCTCTGCTAAACCTCCTCTGAACAACCCCAGTGAGCAGAAAGAAAGTGGAACCTTGTTAGTAACAGGTGGGAGTGGAAGTCCAGTATCTCCATGTCTTCTCCACTGATACTGCACAAGCAAGGAGGGTCCATTTCCACCTAGTATAGATGAATGTACCAGTTTCCTTACCAGACCTTCTCTGTCACTATCCCAGTGAGTAACTGGGCAAGTGTAGGTGTTTATTCTGTGGTATCTGACTGCAACACAATGGTAATTTTTTAAAAGTTTTCTGTATTTCTGGGAGTGCCTGGGTGATGCAGTTTGTTGACCATCCAACTCTTGATCTTGGCACAGTTATTGATCTCAGGGTCATGAGTTAAAGCCCCATGTTGGGCTCCACACTGAGCATGGAGCTTACTTTAAAAAAAAAAAGAAGAACAGGGGCGTCTGGGTGGCTCAGTTGGTTAAGCAACTGCCTTCGGCTCAGGTCATGATCCCAGAAACCCAGGATCAAGTCCCACATCGGGCTCCCTGCTCCGCGGGAAGCCTGCTTCTCCCTCTCTCCCTCCCCTTGCTTGTGCTCCCTCTCTCGCTGTGTTTCTCTCTGTCAAATAAATAAATAAAATCTTAAAAAAAAAAGAACAATAAAAGTTTTCCATATTTCCATAAGCTGCTTTCTTCCTGGTTCTTTGACTATAGGAAGGAGGCTTTGGTGGGGGAGAAATTTTTTGCCTGCATTCATTGGCATTTTCAAGTAACTGGCTTGAATCTGGGGTAGGAATATATAAAGCAAAAACAAAACAAAACAACTAAAAGAAAAAAAACAACTACAGAACTTACTACAGCATTATCCATTTGGCTTTGAGGTCTCTGGTTAGTCTACCTTCTTCTCTCTACTTTCTAGAGTCTTTTTAATGTGTATTTTATATATAATAGCCTAAGTTCTTAGTTGTATTTAGCAGAATAGGGAAAAGTGCATCTACTTTATATTCCTGGAAGCAGACCTCTGATTATTTTTTTTATATTCTGAAAGTTCAGGATTCAGTCAAAAGAAGCATCATCAGGTTGAGTCTTGTCTCCTTGTAAAATTATCCTACCAATCTTCCCTGATTTCTGGTATAGTAAGGTGTTCCAAGCTCATCATTTTATTACATGAATAAAAGTGTGTACATTTCTTTTAAAACAACAGTACAAAATTATCACTAGTAATATGATTGTTGGAGATAATTTAAGATTTGGGGGGAGTTGCTGTTGTATTTTGTACTTTGGGTGCAGCACAATTTTTTTAATCCATTTTAAATAATTCCAGTGTACCAGTTATACCAAAAAAAATGCTACAATGTGATACTTTTTTAGATCCATTCATTTTATTTTGCTTTTGAATTTTAAGAATTGTTTTATTATAATCTCAGCTTGATTTTATTTTATAATTATGTAGAGTATTCTTTAGTTCTGATATCAAGCATACAAAATAAGACATATTCAGAAATGTATAGCTTCTTTGTTCATTCCAGCCTGTTTGTTCTCTGTCTCACTGATCTGAGGTGTTGATTTCACAGCATAAAAATGGATTATATACAATAGGGTCTATTTCTGGACTTTCTATTCTATTTTATTGTTCTTTTGTACTATTCATACACCAATCCCCATTGTTTTAATTGTAGAGGCTTTATAACATGTTCTAATCTTATTGAGCTATTCCTTGCTTGTTCCTTTTTTTCTGAAAAAAAATTTGTATTGCTTATTGGTTTTACCAACTAAGTTTATAATTAAGTTGTCTAACTTTTGAAATAAGTCTAACAGTATTTCAAGAGAGTTATGGAACTAAGTTTACAAATTAGAATTTCAGAGATCTATCCAATAAAATTTCCAGAAAGATTGGAGGTGGGGTATAGAAGAAAAAAAACAGGCAATTGTGATCTCAACATGCTAGACCTAAGAAAACAGTCATTGACTGAGTTTCAGAGGTCTATACTTAATTATAAATGTCAAGTAGGCCGTTGGAAATAGGATCCTGGAATGCACTGTTGCAGATGTAAATTTAGAAGTTACTGTCAAGGGCTTAATATTTAAAACCATATAACTTGCTGATGTTGCCAAAGGAAAGAGTACCAGAAAGAGACTTTATCCAGACCAAATGGAGAGTTGTGACATCCTCATTCCTAGGAACATAAAGTAACTGAGAAACACAGCAAAGAATCTGGAAAAACTTTATATCAAAACAAGACCATAGGGGCACCTGGGTGGCTCAGTTGGTTGGGCAACTGCTTTCAGCTCAGGTCATG
>PITA01004440.1:76013-123583 GCA_004023965.1 Spilogale gracilis
CCATGATACAGAGAGGGAGACGTGTACCAGTTCAAAAAAAAAAAAAAAAAAAAATGGAGAATGAGAAGGAAAAGCCAGAGATAGGTTGATTAGCAAATGCCAACTCTGGACAAGACCAAGGCTCACAGGGGGAACAGGTCAGACCTACATGGCGAGGGGATATGGCAAATAAAGGCAGAGTTCTGTGCTTATAAATCTCTCCAGAAAGAGATGGCCTCAGGAGGCAGTGTCTTGGTAATGATTGTGTCTTACTGTGTCTACAGGGTTATTTTTCGCAGGGCTTTTTGTCACAAACATGGTTATAATCTTTGGCAATCTTAATTATACAAAGAATCTCTTGGAAATATAAGTAATCTCATAAACCGAGAGGATGAAGATCCAGGCTGAGAAACTGATGGTCAGCAGGCACGAACTATAACATGCGAGTCACAGGAGAAACCATTTGCTAAGAACACTCTCAAATTAGAGACAGTTGCAGCCACCTGTCCAAACGACCCTGCAGCTGCTGGGAATTCACCCCTAAATATCTCCTCATCTTTGTATCACCTCCTCCAAAATCAAAGTCCTGGACAGAAGTATCCGATTAGCCAGGCCTAGGTCATCTTCCTCTACACCGGATGCCAGACAGTACTAAGAGAAGAGAGCTCTCCCCTTTGGCTTTCACTGTGGGAGCTGTGTTATTGCAATCTACCAAGAGCATGTGCAATAGGAGAGTTCTCCAAAAATAAGAAAGGGTGGAATGCAGGACAGACAAAATGAAAATGTCCATCACACATGCTAAAAGAATTTGTACATCTGATAGCAGTCTCTGAAGAACAGAGGAGAGTAGAGAAGAGCTTTGCTCATAGACTGCTGATAGAATTTTAATCCTAATTTCCCCTAAAGCAGCAAAGCATGAATTCTGGAAACTTCCAGCTCATAAAGTTGGGAGTGTCAGTGGCAAAGAATGGACTGAGCTGAGGAATCAAGGTTGAGCAGAACCAAGGTCAGGAAGGAAGTTGGTCAGGGGTATTCTAAAAGAGCTTTTTAAATAGCTGATCTGTTAACAGTGAAATAGTGAAATGCACAAAAGCTACTGCACCCCGTTTTAGGGCTGTAATTCACAAAGATCTTAAAAGTCTGGAACTCTGGGCCAAAACATACTGGAATAAATGGGACAAATGTTAACTGGGACAAATGCGGAATTCTGCATGTAGTTTCAAAGAACCAACTGCTCTTTGAGAAGATTGAATTGCCTACTCTGAGAAATTAAGTCGTGTAAGGAACTTGAAAAAAATCATCCAGTTCAACTGCCTCATTTGACAGGGATGTTAACTTAAAGCTCATAAAAAGATGGGAGCTTCCCCCAAGGAATCACAGCCAAACTGGTGAATCAGAATTAGCACTCATGTCTCATGGCTAACTCCTTTAAAACACTTTTAAAATTGCCCTAAAGAGCCTTTAACGTGCTATCCATTCCTAAGAAAATGATCTGATGGAGCTTAGGAAGTATGTGTTTAATAGAAGCCAATAGCATTAGGCAGCTGCTAAAATATTAACACAGACTCAGTCTGCATGGAAAGAGGCACGATATGCAGAGCTGCAAATAAACCACCCGGCGTTTTCTGCCCAGGTCAGTCATCCCTAAAGAATGGAATTTGCTTTTGCTAGTCCCATTCGGGGAATCCAAATAAGGGAGGGGGGTGAGGTTCTGTACATGGAGGCAGAAATGTTTGAAGCAAGAGTGGTGATCTCGATAGGAAAAGCAGCAGCTAAGGAAAGAAACAGTAGCTGCGCTCAAATGTATCAGGAGCTCTTGTGAGAAGGGAGAAAGGTTTTGTGAGTTGCCTGATGACAAAAATCAAACCAGGGGGTGGAAGTAACAGAGAGAAGATGTGTGCCCCCTGCTAGCAGGGCTGTGGAATCTCATCTACTTCACCTGCTGCGAGGTAGGCAGCCGCAAGGAACTTAAGGTCATGTTCAGAGCCTCTCTTTCTGTGATTCTGTTACTTTCCTAAGGCACATATTAATTTTTCTATCATATATTAAGGTCTTTGAAATCAAGCTCATTATAATGTCTCAGAGAGGTGCAACCCTGTCTTATTCTTTCTGTGGTTCCCACAGTGTCTCGAACAATGAAAGATAAATAAAAAGTGTTCAGTCAATACTGCCTGGCTGATGGAGCCTTTCATATTCTTTTCCCTTCCTCCTCCTCCACCACAATCATTGAGACCAAGCCACTTACTGCAAAGCAGCAAAGGAAAAACTGGTTACACGCACGTGCGTGGTTATCACGAAGGAAACGGAGAATTGAGGAAGAGGTTTCAAATTTTACATACTTGTGCAGAGTAATAGTGAAACATGCAGTTAGTGCAAAGAGATGACTTAATGCTGAATTCATACCTTTATACACATAGAGCAAAGCTTGGCATCATTCTTGTGCTTATCTCCTTTCGCTGCCCCTTTGTTTTTCTAGAAGATTCTTTTTTAATGTTGAGAAGCATGCTACTGCAATTAGACGAAAAGAAGTTCAGCTGGAAGTCTGGAAGGAGGGTGTATGAGGGCAGATCTGTGACAGAGCCTCTGATTCTGATACTGAATCCAACTGTGACAGGTGCTGGCACTATCGTGTGCTCGGCAAAGTGACCTAAATGTCGAGACTCAGTTTCCTCAACTGACAATTGGAAATGACATTGCATGCCTCTCTCTACAAGATGCCCTGAGCAGGGACACAGTCTGGCAAATCACAGGCACACATTCAGATTAGTTCCCTTGCCTTTGCTTCTAAAACCTCTCCAAGAAAGAGTCATCTTGTGAAATATCAAAGGCCTTTGCTCCACAGGAATTCCCCCCCCCCCAGTCCCATTTGGAAAGTGGCTACCTTCACTAAGATTGAAAATCGTGTGTTAATTCATTTGCCAACAGTGTCCAATGGATAGTGATTGCCCAGAGCATTATTTCAAGTATTCCTAAACTATTCTAAGCTCTTCGGGAAGGAACCAGAGAACGGGGGTACTTACAGTGGGTACCTGAGTGGAAACAGCACAAAGGAAGCCATGTATTTGCTATCCCCACCTTCCACATTAATGCCCAACACCATAGATGATGAAAAAGTTCAGATCTGTATGAACTGTCTTTAATTCATTTCAGTTTGCTTAGGTCTTGGGTTTTATAACTGTAAAGTGACTGACATTAATAGAAATGATGATGATGATGATGATGAACAGACATCGGTGTCTATCTCACTGAGACACTGAGAACAATGGATGCCGAGATGTTTGGAAAGTTGAGTGCCATGAAGCAATGCCAAAGAAGAAGGGTCCATCGAGTGCATACAACAAGTGTAAACCAGACTGGTACAAAGGACCCCATGGGAGGAGGGTTGGTTTCTGGGTGGCCGTGAGTGCCAAAGGGGAAGGGCAAAGAAGAGAGGCATCAGATAAGTTCCTCTTCTCCAGGTGAAGAGGCGACCTATAGCAAACACACCCCTTTAAACTGTGATTTTGAAGAATCAACGCAAAACAAAATCAAGGACATTGCACAAGGAAATATTGTATCACTCCTGAATTAATGGGATGCTTCTCTATTCTTGTCTATTCTCACAAAGGAGGACACATGGTACTGAGTGCTGAAGCTTCTGGAGCTGTTTATTATCCCTAGGGACCTTACTTACTTCTTGCTAAGAGAATCTGGCAGACCTGGATGGCAGACACTTCCTTTTAAGGGAAGAGTGAAAGATAGGGAAAGCTGTTTCTGATAAATGGTGATAAAGGATCAGTCATTCAAACTATTTCATATTTATTAAGTTCCAACAACATATGAAATACCCAGCTGTGACATCATATGGTGCATGGCATTTGCTATAGATGAGACCCAGATAGATTTTATGTGAAGGTGAGTTGAGGGCAGGTTCGATGAAGAAAGTGGAATCTGGTGTCAGGAAAATCATCTTAGGTCAAAGGGACTCTGAACATTCTGCAGAAAGATTGGCCCGTGTGAATCCAGTCGGTCCAGGCAGTGCCCCAGGAGGGAGTGTGGGTGTGTGTCTAAGGATGTGCAAACATGTACCTGTTTCTGTGTGTGTGTGCGTGCACAGTGGGGCGTGGTGGGGTGGGAGCTGGGAACAGAATGGGTAGTAGGAGGTTGCTAGTGAGAAATGGAGACCCAGGAAGAACCCCAGAGAGGCCAATTCAACTCTTCCAAGCAGGTCTCCAGGGACGGTAGCAACAAGCAAGGCCACCCTGGCTTCCCCAGTCAGCTGATAGTCTCTGTAACAGCATCCTTCATAGCCGATTTGTGCTTCAATATCTTTAGCTATAGTCACAAGATATGCCAGTTCTGCTTTACTGAAACAATGAAGAGCTCTCTGCGCTTCCCACTTGCTACCCTGATGCCACTAGAATTCAGGGAAAGCTATTTTTTTTCTGCTATACCCACTCCCCTTTTTTTTTTCTCCATCATTCACTAAAGGAACATTTCTTTCTCCTTTGGATTTTTCTTCCCCCATCCAAAGAATTATTTATTTATTTATTTATTTATTTATTTATTTACTTACTTACTTACTTACTTACTTATTTATAGCACAAGCAGGGAGAGGAGCAGAGGGGGATAGAGAGCCCCAAGCAGACTCCCTGCTGAGCATGGAGCCCACCATAGGGCTCGATCTCAGGATCTTGTGCTTATCACCTGAGCAGAAACCATGAGACAGATGCTTAAGCCACTGAGCCACCTGGGCGTCCCTCCTTTGCAAATTTCTGATAGCCCTTCTGTTCCATAAAGGATTAACCCTGCCCAAAGAACCATGAGGCCCTTAACGGCCCCTGAGAGGTAACCTCCAAGCCCTTGGAATGCCCTGCCAGATGAGACCATCTGTGTTTATCAGGGAAACATGTGCCACGTGGAACCGTCTATGCCAGCAACGTGATTTATGGTAGGGGCCTGGAGTCACATGCACGGCTCCACTGGGAAAGCACAGGGGAAGTTCTGCATCACGTCTGTCTTATACTCTTCCCTATGCTCCTTTTCCTGTGGCTGATTTTAATCTGTCCATCCTTGCATGGGAGTCAGCCATGACTGTATCATAGCTTTGCTGACTTCTGTGAGTCAGCGAATCAGAGAACACAAAGGCACTCCTGGGCAACTCCCAGACTACATTCTCTTGTTCCTTTTCTTTGACCAACCAATGATCAGGGGATGACTGCTCACTTGGCCCATGGAGGAAACCAGTTACCTAGGATGTGGGACCAGTACAAAGCGAGAAAGTGGGGTACTTCATTCAAAAGTTATTAAGAATTTCTAGACAGTGGCAGCAGAATATGAAGGCAGATGTGGCGCCCTTCTCAACACAAGGTCAGTGAAACTTCACCCACAGGAAGGTGGTCCTGCCCACAGGCTCCTAACCCTTCTCCCTGCCCCCTGCCCTCTTTCTCACTCTCCCAAGAATATCACAGAAATTCATGGTCAAAGGAGTCATTATGAAATCTTGTGCAGACTCTCATTTATGTGCCCGGATTGCACTGTCTTATTCAATCTGTCCCAGACCCCTGAATGGAAAGTTTTAAATTGCCCATTTTAAAGACAAGGAATCCGAGGCTCCAAAATGTTAAATAATGCATGCAAAGCTACCACTGATATAGCAGAGCTTGGATTAGGGCCCACAAATATCCCAGCCTCAACATCTGAACTCACAGTCACCGTGTCAGATAAGGCTTATGAGAGGCTCTCGCTCATCTCCACATTTACAAACAGTCATTGCATTGAATTCCATGAAACTGGTTTTAAGAGTGGGGAAGAGATCACATGTAAGTACCTCAAGGCTCTCCATTTCAACAATAAGGACAAGTAAATAATTGCTCTTCCCAACCTACCACTCCAGAAGGATCTATTTATTAATAGGCACATGGTGTTCATAGAATCAGATTCTACTGTCCCAATAAAACACTTCCCTAGCATCATTCATTCTAGAAGGTTTATTATGTCAGGTTCCCACCATCATTTCCTCTGGAACTTCACCTCTTAGAAACTCTCTCATACCACTCATCTCCATTTTGCTCTGTCCATGTGTGGACCTATGAGTGGGTGGGAGCCCACTGAAGTAGACTCACATCACCCTACAGAATTCAAATATGTACATGACAGTGGAGAGAGAAATAGATGCAGAGACAAAAAATGTTCATAGCACGAGGGATTCCTATCACCATTCCATTCATGGAAGAGATACAATTTCAGTGGCCTTGACAGGGTTGATAAGGAATCTATCATCCCCCTAGTTTGTGTTGTTCACTAAGTGCCTCCAAGAGTGTGAGTACCTAACAAAACTAAGAGCCATGCTTGTGTTTAAAATGCTCATGTTTCCTAAAGTGTGTCTCCTAAAGGCAAATCAACAACTTCATTTCATACTCAAGTAAAGAAACCACAATCTAGTCCAAGTCTTAGAAGAAACCATGGCTGGATCTGACTTACTGAGAAGTGACATGTCACTTTCCAATATAGTGCCTCCAAACAGATTTTAAATCAAGCTTTTGTCTCACAAGCAGACTTTACACTGAAGCTATACATGAGCTGTGACTCCACTGTGTTTGCCTGGGGACCTAAAATCAGGTCACTGGGGAATTGCCCGCACAGCTATGTGTGGAGTTAGAGCCGTAACCACACCAAGGAAAGCAAAGCTCTGTATATACTGATGTTTTGGGGCAGCAAGAAACAAGTGTAGACTGATAAAACCATGCTATAGAGAAGAGAGAATCCAGATAGAGAGGCATGAAAATGGAGACTCACTACTGAAGACAGAGAGAGAGAGGAGATAAGGAAGGAGCACCCTTGGATGGAGTATGAGGTTCCCAGTTGGACCGCTGTCACCCCGGGACACCTCCACTCTTGTGCTCATTCCCTTCTCCTTTTGCAGGAACATCTTGAGGCCTAGGAAAGATTTGTGCTCTGGACTCAGCTTCTGCTGCTCTGTGTGGTCTAACAGTCCCCAACACAACTGACCCTTTCTCTTAGACTCTGATGCCAGTTTGTCACCCAAGTACCACACAACTCTGAGAGTCTACAGTCATGAGAATAATAATAACAGTACATCATTTCTAATTTCCAATTTAGATCTGGAATCACACATGCTGCATAAACCCTTCCTATCTTTTCTTTTAAGAATAAACTATTCCTGCATTCATATCTTGGCTATGATAAATAATAGGTGAATGGATCCACAACAGAATATTACCCAGCTATAAAAAAGAATGAATTACTGTCATTGAAACAACATGGATGGACCTAGATGACATTAGGCTAGGTGAACTAAGTCAGACAGAGAGAGACAAATACCACAGGATTGCACTTATATGTGTAATCTAAAAATAAAAAAATAAAAAACAAAAAATAACAAGCCTACTCTTAAATACAGGGAACAAACTGGTAGTTACCAGAGGGCAGGTGGGTGGGGAATGGGAGAAATATAGAAAAGAGATTAAGATGTACAAACTTCCACTTATAAAATGAGTAAGTCACAGAGATGAAGAATACACCATAAGAAATGTCATCAATAATATGGCAATAATGATGTGTGGTGACAGATGGTGACTATACTCAATGTATTAAGTATTGAACAATGCACAGAATTGTTGAATCCATACGGTATAGAATCAAAGCTAATATAACATTGCATGTCAATTATAGTTCAACAGCAAAAACAGAAGGCACCATTCCTAAGCTAATACATGGTTGTTTATGTTGTGCACATCGCAGTGATTCTCTCAGCCCTCTCCAGAACTCTCCTTTCCTCTCAGTTTTGGCAAAGCTGAATAGGAATGCTTACTTGAAACTTTATTTTCAGCCACCCCACCCTCCAATGACCTTCTCTTGCAGGGCTGGTTCTGGCTGCTATGACAAGTGTATAACCCTATCTAACATCTTGTCCCACTCTGAGTCCTCTGGCCTTATTTGGTTATTAAATCATTCCCACTTCAATTTGATTTTCCCATGTCAGTCATCACAGCTTTGAAATCCACAGGTATATCTAAGGACAACTTCTGGGTTGGTTTCTTCTCCGTTACTTTTTGCTTGATTTTCCCAAGCTCATGTTACTCAACTTCTTCTGCTACCTCTCTTCCTTCTCCACTTCATCTTCCCATTTCTCTTGGCACTGACAGCAGCATCCTTGTCCTCCACCTTCCTCCTGTTAACACTGAACCACAAGAGCACTTACCACCATCTATCTACTCGTGCAGCGATTAGTCATGTCTCGCTTTATGTCCTCTCTTCTGTTTTCCTGTTTTGCAGCTTTTCAAAGTTTGTGTGAGTTCTTTGAGGGCAAAGGCTCTCTTGTACTTTCTTTTCCAATGCTGTTGTTTCTCAAGGGTCATGAATTAATATTTTTTGATTGAATCATTTATTAATTGATTCACCATCTAACCAGTGGCTCTCCAAAAAAGACTGTACAGTGTTTCAAATGTTAGTGACAAGTTAGAGCCATTTGAGTGAGAAAGGGAAGGACTATTCGAACTAGTGGATGTTATTTTTCCCCAAAAAAGGCTTAGTGGGGAATATCTTTTGGTATAATAGTTGAAGGATAACTGGGCATTGGTTTTGGTTTCTCTTCTTTAAGTGGGAAAGTGTCTGGCACATAGTAGGTGCTCATTGAATTTTTGTCAATGTCTGACAAACTGAAAAGTACTTTCAGTGAGAATTGAAATCTAATATTTTTTTTGGTCCCACTAGCAAATTAAGAGACCACCAAAGGGTATACATATGTCATTGTATGATCCTTTGGGACAAGGCTGCTGGAAGGATAGACAGGTCCAGAACAGAGTTTTATTGGGAACGAAGGAAAAAATACTGCTCCTAAAAGTTTAAAATACTGCATTACAATTTCATAAAACAATGAGGGGCACCTGAGTGGCTCAGCTGGTTCGGTATCTGCTTTGGCTCAGGTTGCGATCTAAGGGTCCAGGGATCGAGCTCCACATCAGGCTCCCTGATCAGTGGGGAGTCCACTTCTCCCTTTTACTCTCCCTCTGTGCTCGCTCTCTCTCTCGCTCGCTCTCTCTCTCTCTCTCTCTCTCTCTCAAATAAATAAAATCTTTTTAAAAAGAAAGAGAGAGAATGAAAATTAAAAGGACAGTCCGCATGAGGACCTGGTACTCATTTGTTAGGAACAAAATCCCATATACCGGTTGGCTTAAACCACAGAAATGCATTCTTTCTCAGTTTGAGAGGTTAGAAGTCCAACCTCAAGGGATCAGCAGGGTGAGTTTCTTCTGAGGCCTCTGTCCTCAGCTTGTAGATAGTCATCTTCTCAATAGTCTTCCCTCTCTGCAGGTGCACTCCTGGTATCTCTCAGTGTGTCCACATTTCCTCTTCTTGTAAGCACACCAGTTCTTTTGGTTAATGGCCCACCCATATGGGCTCATTTTAACTTAATCACTTCTCTAAAGGTCCTGCCTCCAAATGCAGTCACATTCTGAGGTCCTGGACTTTGAAGCTTCGGCACATGACTTAGAGGTGAGGGGGACACATTTTGCCTCATAACAACATAAATGTAGGCTCTACAAAATGTTGTCCCAGCCTCACAGTGATTGTGTGAAGTAAATCATTTTAATATTCCAATTTTATGGTTTAAGAAAGTGATGACTAAGAGGTTAAATAACCTTCCCCAGGCCCAGCAGCTAGAAGTAGAAGACTGGCATTCAAACCCACAACTTTTGACTTGAAATCAAAGGCGCTTTTGTCTTCGATAGAAGAAACACAAACCGTGGAGGGTTTGAGGGAAAAGAAACAGATGAGAACCACCTGGAAAATCTGTAAAATTTCATCCCAACACTCAGCCTCCTGTAACATCCCAGAAAATCAATGACTAAGCCTTATTTCTCCATCTCTGAATAAGTGACCTGAAATAACTCTCTCTGCTTCCATTTTGATATAAAAAGAAATTTAATAGCAATTCTCATTTCCCTAGGGATTTTGAGGTCACCTGACAGAGATGGCACTTTAAAAAAAAACTGTATTATGAAAATTTGTAAATATATACAAAAAAGAACTTATAATACAATGATTAGTCATATATCTACCAAAATTCAACATATTTGATAGTTTGCTATGTTTGCTTATCTATCTTCTTCTCTTCCTGTTTTCATACCTTTTACCTACCTTTTTTGTCTCTATTTTTGATAAACCACTGTGACATTTAATCTTTAAATAACTTATCATGCATCACCCAAAACAAGGGTCATCTCTTATATGTCCAAATAACTATTTTCATGCCTAATAAAATTAATTGTGCTTTTCTAATATCATATAACAATCCTGTCACATTCAAATTCCCCTACTTCTTCCTAAAATGTTCCATATAGTTTAAGAATTTTTGAAAATCAGACTTTAATCAAGGAGCACAAATTACATTTGATTATTAAATCTGTTAAGTTTCTTTAATCTAAAATACTTATTTCCCCATTTTTCATGACATTACCTTGATGTGTGGTGACCAGGGCTCTCATTGTTATTGTTGATACAAATGGCTATCATTCTAGATCTGTCCAAGTGTCTCCCCATAGTGTTATTTAACTTGCTTACCTATTCCCTGTATTTCCTGCAATCTGCAGTGTAAAGACTTAATTATTTTCAGATTAAATATTTTAAGCAAGACAAGTTCATGCATGATGCTGAATTTCATTTCACATCACATCAGGAGGCATGAAATGTCAGGTCGACCCAGTCTTGGTGATACTGAGTTTAATGACTTGGTGAAAGAAGACATTTCCACTGTGAAGCTATGCGCTTCCTCTGGGAAGAGCAAGTTCACGTGTAGAGTATTCCTTAGGCACCACACAAGATCTACTCCACATTGGCCCTTCTCTACTGGGCCAGTATCTGTGGATGGCCCCTCCCCTTCTGAACAACACTGCAACCACCCACTCCGAGGGAGTACTGGTCCAGGTCTTAGGTCCTTGAGGAAGAAAGCTCCTCGGAGAGAGTCCACTTGTCTTTCCCATCTTTGAGATTATCTGGACTCAGGCTCTGTGTCTGACACTCTGCATGTACTCAGTGAGGCTTTGTTCACAATGTTTATCACCCTTCCCTATTTAAATGCAGAGGACAATGCAGCAGGTGCCTGGAAATCTACCGAAAAACATTAAACAAAAGGCAATCTGAAGCAAAGCATACTTACTGCACTACCAAAAGCTATTCTCAAGAAGTATAAAGGTATAACATTGCATGTAAAGAACATGTGTATGTACACACACACACACACACACACACATACACACGCGTGCGTGCACGCTTTTGAATTGTGATCACTTAACTTCCTCTTCATTTCCTTTGGTTTGACTCAAACTCCTACCTGCCTCCAGGAAGCAGCATTTTCCAAATTATTTCAAAGGAAGTCCACAAGCAATGTTATACATATGCCCCTTTATTCTGAACATTGGATGGTGGTAGGACAGAGAACATAAATAAAATATCTCTTTCCTGCCATGTTACTTCCCTCATTAAATGAAAAACCCAACCCTTAAAAGACCCAAACACACAGGTCACAAAAGGAGAAGCAATAATGGCTATTATGAGCCCTGGGTGTTGTACATAAACAATGAATCTTGGAACACTGCATCAAAAACCAATGATGTATTTTATGGTGACTAACATAACACAATAAAAAAATAAATATATATATTAGAAAGAGATCTTTTTCTATTCCTAGCCTTCGAGGGGCAGGGATCCCATCCAGTTCATCTTTGCCTCCGTATTACCGTGCAGGGAGCTTTACATTCAGTAGTGTTGGGGTAAATTTGTATTGATTGACTTAATAAGCAGCCCCAGATAATCAAATCAATGCAAATTAGAACAATAAAATATCATTTTCAACTATCAAGTTAGAAAAGATTTTTAAGCTGTTTAAAGATACCATACCATTAACTGTAATAAAGCAGGGCCCACAACAGCACATAAAGCATATATTTCTTAGAGCATAGAAAGAAAAATTCTAAAATGTTACCATGATTACCTCTGGGATGTAAGATATAGAGGTAATATGTTTCTTATCCTTTGTATAGTTCAGTATTTTTCAGAAGTAGTTCCAACAGATATGTTTATTATTGGGGCTCTGAGGGTGGGGAATAGCATTTAAAAGCAAAACAGGGAGTGTCCTGTGTGGCTCAGTCAGTTCAATGACTGATGGTTGATTTCAGCTCAGGTCATGATCTCAGGGTCATGGTTTGAGCTCCCTGTCCTCTCTGAGCTGAGTGTGGAACCTACTTAAGATTCTCTCTTTCTCGCTCTTTCTTGCCCCCTCTCCCAGCTTGCATGCACCTGCTGGCTCCCTGAAAGACTCCATGTTGAGTGCAGAACCTGACATGGGGTTCAGTCTCACCACCCTGAGATCATGACCTGAGCCAAAACCAAGAAGCAGACTCTTAACTGACTGAGCCACCCTGACATTCCCAGACAGCTCATTTTTTAATTGCCGAAGACCATTCTAGTGTAAACAATGTTTGGGACATTAAATAAAATAAGTAAATAATAAATAAATACGTAAATAAATACATAAATAAATACATAAATAAATATTAATAAGTAATTAATAAAAATTTAAAAATTAAATTAATTATCTCTCCATCAAATAAACAAACCAACAAAATGAGTCCTTGCCCTACATCCTCCGAGAGGACACTGCATTCCTGCCTGGACCACCGACCCCAGAAAAGCAGAGATTATTTTGATAGCTCTGTATAGAAGCTTTGTGGGTCTAAATGCCTAAATAACCTTCATATAATGGGCATAAATATGTGTGAGTGTGTATGTGTCTTTTCTTCCTTTTTATTTCTTTCTTCCCCCAGCAGGTGTGTCTGAATAGCAGCCCATTACTGCTCGCTTGACGCTATAAATATTTATAAGCACGCTCCAAGGAAGCTATTGTACCATAAACCGGTCAGGGGCATGGCCAGCTGCCTTTTCTGAGCAGAGGTGTGAGACAGCTTTGGGGGATGCAGGCCCTTCCTGACTCAAAGCCCAGGAGCCTGTGAGGCGTGAAGGTCTAGGCAGAGGTTCATGAAAGATGTCTAGGCAGTCTCTGAAGGGGAGGGCCTCCTCCCTGTGAAGTACATTGGCACCATGAAGTCAACGCTGGGTTGCATTTCTTGATGCATCAGCTTACAAAGGCAAATGTGCAGCTCCATTGGCCCTTGGAATATCCAGGCTAGAACTCATTTCCATTTCTAGTTTCAGGCAGGCATGTGTGTGTGTGCCATTGAGGCCACTGTCAGTGTCACATGGGACAATCAAGTGCTGACCACCGAGGTTGCACTAAGTCATAGGAGAATCCTTTCCTGGGGTGGAGGGATAGATGCATGCATGTCCTAGAGACCTCCAAAATGTGGTCCAGTACCCTACTACTTAGCACACTGGACCCTAAATAAGCATAAGTGGATGGAAAATGACAGATACTCTGAACTCCAAGAAACTGTCCCAAACATCATTTACACTAGAATGGTCTTTGGCAATTAAGAAATGAGCTATTTGGGAGTGCCAAGGTGGCTCAGTCAGTTTAGCGTCTGCCTCTTGGTTTTGGCTCAGGTCATGACCTCATGGTGGTGAGACTGAACCCCATGTCAGGCTCCACACTCAACACAGAGTTTGCTTGAGATTCTCTCCCTCTCCCTCCCCCTTCACCTGCCCCACCCCATGCATGTGCGCACACACGCACACTCTCTTTCAAATAAATACTACATACATATATAAATAAATACAACTTTAAAAATGGCCAAATAAATGAGTGGATAAACAAATAATAAATGAACTATCTGTCTCCCCCAAGATTTCCAAACGGTAGGGACTGACCTTCTGTATCGTGTAGTGGCGAGAACCTGAGTAGAGTTTCAGAAGACCTGAGCAGCTTCATGGCCTAATGGTTCTACCCATGGTACTCAGGGCAAGTCACTTCAACTCAGACTCCCTTTACTCATTTGTGAAATGCACACATTGCATTAAATTTGTAGGAACATGCAAAGTGTTTTGAACCATGTTTGGTACATAAGTACTTGATAATATTGGCTGTTATTTCTTCTATATATATATATATATATTTGGTACCCGGAGCATGAATGTCTCAGTCTGGGCTCCACTTCCTCCTCTGCAAACCACTCATGCAGCAAAGCTTTGAACAACGACAGGCAAAGTGGCTTATTGGGGACATGATCTCAGGAAGGAGGGACGGAGAAATAAAATAGGGAGGGGAAAATCCACTCATCAGTGGGTTATTCAGTTGGTTACTGCCTCCAGGAACTGATGTTGAACCATGTTGAGACTTCTTAAGAATTAGATGAAATCTATCACAGAACCGTCTGCTGGGAAATGTACAGGGAAACACATATCCACAGGCTTAGGGCAAAGGTTGTCTCCTTGCACCTGCATGAAGCTGGTTACAATCTGCGGAGAACATTTTACTACCAAGTGTGGTAGCAAGATGAATTCAAGGGGAGTCCCCGTGTCTCATATAAAAGGCTGAACTGCAACCCTTGCGGTTCAAGCCCACCTGGTTTATCTAGAGGGCTGATGGGCCAGGCTCACTCAAGAGTTTAATTGGCAAGAACTAAGGAGTTTGCTAGAAATGACAGGTGACTGCACACATCAGAGCTGATAGCCAGCCCAGTGAATAACCCTGACGTACTAGAGAACAAATGTCAACCCTCAACAGCCCCAGCACTACGGGGGGAGAGAGCTGGGACAGGTGCAAATGTTCGGTGAAGGGGTGATGTGGATGCCATGGAGGGAAACTGGACAGTTTCTTGCCTAAGATGCTACAATATGCTTCCTTTTGTCTCCACGCACACTCGCCACCCTCAGCCGCCCTGGTCTGGATGTCAGAGTCAGGAGGAGGGAACTCTGATCATGCAAAGTCAGAGAGAACACTATGTCATGAAGTTTCAAGAAGGCACTAAGGGCAGGAGATGTAGCGAGTTAGGACTGCTGGATTGGGGAGGAGAGGGAGCCATATCATCCCAAACAGACAACAGAGGAATATTTTGTAGTGGATTCCCTTGGGCTCAGCAGGTGAGGACCCCAGAAACAGTGAGGTCCATGGGGGTGTCCCAGAGGCTCAGCCCTAGGAGTTCACAGATGAGTGTGCACACCACCCATTTGGGGACACCCATGAAGGAGCCATTCCTGCTGCTTCTGTTTTCTATTCTCACTTTCCTCTTTTGTATTCTCAACCACCAGCCCCAGCAACAACCGAGTAATAACTGTTGGAATTCATCTGAGGATTATACCAGACAATACAAATAAAAAAGGTAACCTAACAGAAACAAATAGGGTTCTCCTCCATCCTCTTCTTCTCTCCATTGTTAGTAGTATTATCATACATTATTACCTTAAGATACCAGGAAGACATTTTAACCATTTTCAGTAGAAATGTCCCTAAAGTCTAGGATATATCTGCTAGCATTTTAAAACAAAAGATACAGAAGACAATGACAATTTTTATTGGGGTTTCAGAATTGTTGTTACTAATACCCATTATTGGCCTCTACGGTCATACTGAGCAATTCGTCGTTACACACAATGGCCAACTCGTGCCATGGTTTTTATCTTTTTATCTTTTTTTTTTTTTTTGCCTTCTCCCTCACTACCACCAGACTCTCAGTTGTCACTTTTTGTTGTCAGTCTTCCTGCCTCCTATTTTCTGTTGTGCTTCTAATCGGTCCACCAGCCATATATTGTCAGGTAAATATTGAGACACAAGATCTTGCAAAAGACGTTTGGATCATGCGCGCGAGAGAGCAATTTAACATGTCTCTGGATGCTAAAGTACTAAAAATTTCTGGGACATCTTGTTTGAAAAAGTACTGATCCTGAGAAATTCATGCATACAGTTGTCATGACAGCTAAGTTGACAATAGTGGGGACCTTGCCAAAGTGCCACGTGGGAAGGGCAAATAAAACAGCACCAATGGCATGCGGATAAAGATGCCACAGCATAAGATCTTGCCTAAGCGGGTCCCGTGGTTATTCCGTCCTTCCAACCACTGTGAAGATTGCCCTTGTCCACACGAGTTGTCTTCATGCATCCTCGGGAATGCACTGGCACAGCTTCTCTTGAGAACCTTCCCAGTGCATCCGCATGCCAGGGCAGCTGGTGGGAAATCGAAAAATGCCTCCAAAACCTAAAAAATGCTGGCAGGCCAAACTCCACGTTGGAGGATCTGGGTTCTAGTCTACGGCTTGACTGGACAAGTCACAGCTCCTTGCTGAGGGACAATCCTCTTTTGCAAAATAAGAAACCTGCCACATTTTTGGAGTTCCTTTGAGTTCAGTGTCTGTGATGAAAGCTTTCAGAGGGAAGAGATCTGAACTTTTAAAGCTGAGATCAGGTTAATGCTAGTTGTTTGCATTTTTGATAGCAAGGGGACATTTTCAACCACAGAAATGGATATTAGAGTTCAAGACAGAACACAACCTTGGATGCAGACTTTCTCTGTTGTTTAATACAGTGGCTCCTCCTTTTCCCCAGGAGGGCAAAGACCCAGTGGATGTCAGGGACCACAGGTAGTATGAACCTGTAGATACTGTGTTTTGTTCCTATATATACACACCTCTGACAAAGTTTAATTTATAAAGTAGGCACAGTAAGAGATTAGCAATAATAATTGATAATAAAATAGAACAATCAAAATAGTAATATATCATGTATCAACTAATACACTGTGTTAGGAATTGTGTGAATAAGGTCTATCTCTCTCTCACAAAATATCTTATTGTCCTATACTCACCCTTCTCTTCCCTATGATGATGTGAGATGATAAAATGCCCACCTGATGAGATGAGGTAAGATGCATGATATGGGCACTGTGATGTAGCATTAAGCTACTACTGACCTTCTGATCTATTGTCAGGAGATCTTTGGTTTCTGGATCATGGTTGACCATGAATAACTGAGATCTCTGAAAGTGAAACCCAGGAAACTGAGGACTACTGTATTCTCTATCTAGGTAGAGCTAAGAATCAAAATATTTAACCACTGGTACAGCACAGAAACCCCCTGATTAGAACAGATAACGAACGAGTGTGGCCCTATTAGGGGGAAAGGGGGCAGTTGAATAGCGTGTTCCACTACCTTGTTCAGTGCCTTTCTTATAAGAGCTGAGAACAAATGGGTGTTGTACAAATAAATGAGTGCGAGTACAGGGACTCTACACATAGGTGATGGCAGTCATGGCTTATGCCTCTCTGCAAGAAGACAGTGTTGAGAAAAGCAACAGGCCATTTTCCAAGGCACATGAAAATAAGGATGCAGTTAAGGAAACAGAGAAGGGAAGTGATGAGAGTGTTTGTTTGGAGAAAAGCAGAGAGGACAATGTCACGGTTAACCTAGGGAGAAAAAGAATGTGTATGGAATTTGGCAATCTACGATGTCAAATTCTGCAGAGAGAGCAACGTCCTGTTGCTTTTGGCCTTGTGGTCAGTTCCTTGTTTTCTTTGCTTCCCAGGGAGGATGGAGACAAAAAACAACAAAAAAAGAAGGGACATGGAATACATCAGCCTACCACAGCCCATCTTTAGCATCAGAGCACAGGTTCCCAGGGGAAGGGCAGGCGCAACCACAACATGAGAGCTCCTCTGGGACTTGGTCTTGTGACCTCCCAAGCACGCATACCAAGAAGAGCTGTTGCCGCCATCTACCTCACGTCGCATGTCTCTAGGATGGCTAATCTGCCTGCTCACATGTCTCTAGGATCGCTAATCTGCCTGCCTGGTTCTCACTAGCTACCAGATGTTTGCCAGATGTTCATTATGTGAACATGCTTATTTATTTCCTGGGAACAGCAGCTTCTACACCCAAATATTCCCATTTTTGCTGAAGTTTCTAGGGCAAATAAGTTGCCAATGAGAAAGGGGAATGGTGACCTGGCCGGAGCAAGTGGCGTTGGTGAGAAAGCCATCTAGTGAGACCAAACTCATGGGCTTTGTCTCTTCCCATCAGATTTTCTGTTTTATAACAAGAAGACATGTGAGGTCATGCCCAATCCACAGGTAAGGAACTATATCATGGAGGCATCTGGTGGGTGGCTTAGTTGGTTAAGCATCTGCATTAGGCTCAGGTTATGGCCCTGGGGTCCTGGGATCAAGCCCCGCATTGGGCTCCCTGCTCAGTCTCCTTCTTCCTCTTCCTCTGCCTGCTCATGCTTTCTCCCTCATTCTCTCTCTCTCTTTCAAATAAACGAATAGATCTTTTTTAAAAAGAAACTCAATCGTGGTCAAATGAATTTCTCTTCATGTAAGATAAGAGACTACATGATACATGCTTTAAGAGTTCTGTGATCTTCACCTTTTGTGCCATTCCTGAGATCCCTGCCTATTTGTGAGCATCCATGGGGGGCTAGGTAAGTCATTGGCAGCTTTGGTATACTGGGATAATATTTCTGAAATGCACTACTTTGGAGCTGATCAGAGGATCTGACTAGAGCCTCTTATTGAAGAAGCCCAGATCACTGGTTCAGTCCACACGTAGTCTGGTTTATGGGGCCTCTGCCCCACGACCAGGTCTCATCTATCCTGAAGCCACCAGGTACCACAAAGGCCACAGGAGCACACAAGAGATCATGAATCAGTACTATATTTTACCAGTACCAAATGTTCTTCCATACAAGTAACTACTCTCCTTCCCTTCCTCTTCCTCTTTCAGCCATTTACTGAGCCACACAAGAGATCATGAATCAGTACTATCTTTTACCAGTACCAAATGTTCTTCCATACAAGTAACTACTCCCCTTCCCTCCTCTTCCTCTTTCAGCCATTTACTGAGCCAAGAACCATACATGCAGTTATCCTCAGACCTTCCGAATGAAGCAACAACTATTATTGTCTCTAAAGCAGGGATGACAACAAAAGGTAGAGAAGTTGAGACATCCAAGGCCACACAATCAGTAACTGGCAAAACTAGAACTGTCAATTCAGAAATCCCAATTTTCTTAGCCACTACATCAATCTGTTCTCACCAGAAGGACAGCCTATTTTGGACTTTACCCTATTTTCCATTAAGCCTGGTGCATGCCAGCTCCTCACCCTCCTTGAGACAGAGACCACAGAGCCTTCTTCTGAGTCTCAGACTCTCAGCCCCGGATGACTCAGATGTTTACTATCTATGCCTGGTGACTTGAAGAAATGCCACTGTTTACAAAAGGAGAATAGTATCACTCTCTTGTCTTCATAAATTGGGTTTATATAAATATATATGTATATGTTTATATTAGCCACACCTTCAAATTCAAACCCTACACAAATTCTTTTCATAATCATACTCTTGATGGTCCCTTTAGGGAGGGCAGGAAAGAGAGAGGAGAAAAGACAATTGCGCCAAACATGACTGGATATCATGGTACAGCTGCAAGAGACATCAGTCACGGAGCTGTGAAGAGAGTTTGCTACCATTTCCATCCTTGAAATTCTAGCAAAGATTGTAGTGTACCCTCTCAGGATCTTATGAAGAAAGCTCAATTTTCTTCTTCTGAAATTCCAAAAATTTCCCCCAGTTATGTCTCCACATGGAGTTTGGTATTTTGTTGTATCCTGCCGAAATGACAGAACAGGAACCCTCAGAGTACTATCCAACCACAGATTCCCCTGTGCTGACTCATTCAAGAATACTTGCCTAAGGAACAGCTCACAGGTAGCACAGTCTTCACTGTCCCACGACTCCCAGCACACACATGTTCTGTGTGCATTCTCACATGCATCTACATATGGAGAAAAATATTTTCAGACACCTGAGTTGGGCAATGAACATTTTCTTCCAACAAGGAATGGATATGATTTCAATCAGTTCACAACTTCACCTTCATTAGATTTCTGGTGCAAGCTGTATATAGTCATTGACTCAAAAAGAAGAAGAAAAAGAGAGAGGGAGAAAGGGGAAGGAAAAAATATTTGAATAAATATTGGTGGAAAACTTCCCAAAATATTTAAAGCATTCATCTGAAAATCCAAGAAGCTCAACAAACTCCAAACAGAATAAACACAAAGAAATACATAGACACATTATACTAAAAGTCTCAAAGGTCAAAGACAAAGAGAAAAATCTCAAAAGCAGCAAGAGAGTAGTGGTTCATCACATACAAGGAGTCCTCAATAAGATTAATGGCTGATTTCTCAAAGGAAACTATGGAGGACCAAAGGTAGAAATCCTAAAGGGTTGAAATAAAAAAGTAACTTGATCCCATGTGAAAAAATGCAGAGCAATTATAGAGGTAACTATATAAACATATAAAAAAGAGAATATTAATATATATCTATTTTATGTGTATTTTCTCCTAATTTAAAAGTAAACAGTATAAATCTATAATTATAACTGTGTTGATGGGCACACAATGTACACAGATATAATTTGTATGACATTAAAGCACAAAGGATGGAGGAAATGGAACTATATAGTAGCAAGTTTTTGCATCCTACTGAAATTAAGTTGTTACTAATCCAATTAGTATAAATTAAGATCTAATAGTATTCTTCCGTGAAATCACTAAGAAAATAACTGAAAAATAAAGTAAAAGAAATGACAAGGACAAACAGTATACTAAAAATATCTATTTGACACAAAAAAGTTAGTAACAAAATATAGAAACAAAAATATAAGACATATAAAAAACTAATAGTCAATGGCAGCTATGTCATATTTTACCAGTAATTACATTAAATATAAATGGGTTAAGTGCCCCATTAAAAGATAGCAATTGACAGATGAATAAAATAATCATAATTAACCCATATGCTATCTTCAAATATGAAATTCAAATTTAATTATGAAAAAAACTATTATAAATAAAAAGATGAGAAAAAGGACACAAAATAAAGTAACAAAAAACAACTGAAGTGCCCATACTAATATCAGACTAGACTTCAAGACAAAAAGTGGAATATAAAGGAACATTTTTTTTATAATAAAAAGAACAATCAATTAAGAAGCTATAACAATTATAAGTATTCATGGAACTAAAAACAAGATTTCAAAATACATAAAGCAAAAACTTTGAGAATTGAAGGGAGAAAAGAACAGTTCAACAATAATGTTTAGAGACGTCAATGCCTCTCTTTATAATGGCTAGAACACCTAAAGAAAAGATTAACAAGAAGGTACTTGAAAAATACAATAAACAAAACCAAAAGTTGTCTCTATAAAGAAGTCAATCAAATTGGCAAGACTTTAGACATACCAAACACAAGAAAACAAGAGAAAACTCAAATTATTAAAGTTAACAATGGAAAAGGAGATATTACTATGGCCCTTACAAAAATAAAAAGGATTATAAGAAAATACTATAAATAATTATATATCAACATGTGATATAATTAGATGAAATAAACAGATTTCTAGAAAAACAGACTACAGTAAGTGGCTCAAGAACAGATGGATGGGGCACCTGAGTGGCTCAGTTGGTTAAGCGACTGCCTTCGGCTCAGGTCATGATCCCGGAGACCAGGGATCAAGTCCTACATAGGGCTGCCTGCTTGGCGGGAAGCCTGCTTCTCCCTCTCTCACTCCCCCTGCTTGTGTTCCCTCTCTGGCTGTGTTTCTCTCTGTCAAATAAATAAAACCTTAAAAAAAAAAAAAAAAGAGCAGATGGAAAATCTGAAGAAAACTACGATAAGAGAAGAGATTGAATTAGTAATTGAAACCCTACCCACGAAGAAAAGCCCAGAAACATAGACTTCACTGGTAAATTTTATCAATTGTGCAAAGAATTAACACTACTCCTTCACAAATTTCAAAAACATAGAAGAGGCAAAAACACTCCCCAACTCATTTTATGAAGCCAATATTACTCTGATACCAAAACCAGACAAATATATCACAAGAAAAAAGCTAGAAACCAATATCCCTTATGAATATGGACAGAAAAATACCATAAAACTGCATCTAGCAACATATAAAAGGAAATATACACCATGACCAAGTGGGACTTATGCCAGGAATGGGAGGTTAGTTTTACTTGAATAAACAATCCCTATAATAAGTCATAGTTATAAGAATAAAGTACAAAATCCCATAACCATCTCCATAGAAAAAGAAAAACAACTTTTGACAAAAATCCAACATCATTCATGATAAAAACGGTCAAAAAAAAGTAAAGAAAAAGAAAAAGAAATGAAGAGAGCTACCTTAACCTGAGAATAAGAATCTATGTAAAACCTTTGGGCCACATGATACTAGACAATGAAAGACTGGAAGTTTTCTTCCTTAGATCAGGAGCAAGAAAAAGTCTGTTCCTGGGCACCTGGGAGGCTCAATCACTTAAGTGTTTGCCTTCAGCTCAGGTCATGTTCCCAGGGTCCTGGGATCAAATCCTGCATTGGGCTTCCTGCTCAGTAGGGAATCTGCTTCTCCCTCTTCCTCTGCCCTTCCTCCTCCCTTCCTGTGCTCCCTCCCTCACTCTGTTCTCTCTTTTTCAAATATATAAAATCTTTAAAAAAAAGTTTGTTCTCACCACTTCTATTCAATATTGTACTAGAGGTTCTAGCCAAGGTAAATAAAAAGAAAAAAGATATAAAAACCATCCAGAAAGGAAAAAAAATTCTTTCCAGATGGTTTGATTTTGTATATAGAAAATACCAAGAAGTCTTAAAAATAATTGTCAGAGCGAATAAACCAGTTCAGAAAATGTATCATCTGTTAATACGTGAAAATCAATTGCAGTAACATAAACTCAAAATAACAATTCAAAAATGTAATTAAGAAAAAATTACATTGACAATAGCAACAAAAAGAATAAAATCCATACCAATATTTTTTTTTAAGGTACAGGACCTGTACACAGAAAACTACAGAAGAATCATTGGAAGAAATCAAAGGATGCCAAAGAATTGTGTTCATAGAATGGATGATTAAATATGAATTGGAAGTTAAGACTGCCACCTGCTCACTTTGGGCTCATTATGTGCAAACTGATCTATCATTTCAATGTAAGATCTACCAGAATCTGAGATATATGTTTATGGACCTGGATGACTTGATCCTAACATTTATATGGAAATGGGAAGGACCCAGAATAGACAAAACAATCTTGAAAGAGAAGAATCTGAAGGGCTGACACTTAATGATTCTTTCTAAACTTACCAAACTTCTAGTGCGAAGACTACTGCAAGGAACTGATGTAAATATAAGCTGCTGCATGGTCCCTACTAACCTTCCCACAAGTGATGCTGAGACCTTTGCATATCCACACACAAAGCAATGAGGTTGAACCAATACCACATACCATATATAATAATTAACTCAAAATGGATTGAGACCTAAATTATAAAACCCTTACAAGAAAACATGAGGTGCATCTTTGTTACCTTGAAAAAGACAATGGTTTCTTAAATATGATACCTAAAGCATAAGAAAACAAAGAAATAGTAATTGGACTTAATCAAAATTTAAAACTTTTATGCTACTTCAATCAAGCCTATCGATAAAGTAAAAAAGACAAGCCCCCAAATGGGAAAATTATGTGTAAATCATATATTTGATAAAGTTCTAGTATTTGAAATATATAAAGAACTCTTTTGAATGAGCAATAAGAAGACAAATTAACAAATGGGCAAAGAATCTGAATAGACATGGTCAATTTTCTCTGAAGAATGGCCAATAAACACATGTGAAGGCCTCAACGTCATTAGTTATTAGAGAAATGAAAAATCAAAACCACCAAGGGATGTCTGGGTGGCTCAGTTGGTTAAGCATCTGCCTTTGACTCAGGTCATGATCCCTGGGTCCTGAGACTGATTCTCACATGGGTCTCCTTACGCAGCAGGGAACTTGCTTCTGCCTCTGCCTGTCACTCCCCCTGCTTGTGCTCCCTCTCCTTCTCTCTCTGACAAATAAATAAAAATTAAAAAAAGAAGATCCTACTTCATACCCACTAAGAAACTATACTCATGATGTGTTGATAAGTATAGAGAAATTGGAATTCTTATACATTGCTGATGGAAATGTAAAATGATGCAGTCATTCTGGAAAACATTTTGACAGTTCCCCTCAAAATTGTATCACCCAGAAAGTCTACTCCTAGGAACGTACAAGAGAAGTGCAAACTTATATTTATGAAAACTCTTGTAAATGAATATTCAAAGCACCATTATTCATAACAGCCAAAAAGTGAAAACAGCCCATATCTGTCAACTGATGAATGGATAAACAAAATATATTCCATACAATGTGATATTATTCAGGTATGAAAAATTGAAGTACTGATACATGCTACAACATGAATGAAACTCAGAAACACTATGCTAAAAGAAATGATCACATATTATACGATGTCATTTATATGAAATATCTCAGAGTAGATAAATCCACAGAAATAGAAAGTATATTATGACTGCCAAGGACAGAGACAGTGAGGAATAATTAATGGCTGCTAATCATAGAAGGTTTATTTTTAATGTTAATGGAAATGTTCTGGACTTAGATGGTTGTTTTGGTTGCCCAACCTTGTAAATACAATAAAAAACTAAACTATAAACCTGAAAATGGTTGAAATTGTAACTTGCGCAATATGAAATATGTAATTGTAATAGTCTTATAACTGTTAAGAAATTAAACTCATAATTTGAAAACTTCCAAAAAGGAATCTCCAATTCCAGATGGTTTTACTGAGAATTCTACCATATACTTAAAGAATAAATAATGCCAACTGTACACAAATATCTTCCAGAAAACAGAAGAGAAGGGAGTACTTTCCAATTCATTTTATGAAGCTCATGTTAACCCAATACCCAAACCATACAGACACAATACAAAAAAGAAAGCAAGTCAATGACCTCATGAAAATAGACCTAACTATCCTTAACAAAATACTAGCAAATAAGATTTAGAAATATATAAGAGGAAGTAAACACCATGACTAAATGAAGTTTATTCCTGGGATGTATGGACAGCTTATATTTGAAAGTAAATTGTTCTAATCCAGCCTATTAATTGGCCAAAGAAGAAAAATCACATGTTTATATCAATCAGTTTAGAAAATAATCTTTGATCAATAAAATTTGATCTCCCTTAATGATTAAAAACACTTAGAAAAATAAGACTGGAGAACCTTCTCAACTACATCAAGAGCATCTACAAAAAGGCCTACAACTAACATTTTGCTTAATAGTGAAAGACTGAATACTTACCCCCCCCCCAAGATACCAAACAAGGCAAGAACGTCTGCTCTCTTTACTCTTAGTCAAAATATTGTTAGACATTATACTTAATACAGTAATGAAAGAAAGGGAAATAAAAGACACAGAGATCAGAAAGAAATAAAATTGCCCCTATTTGGAGATGGCATAATTTTGTATGTAGAAAATCCCAAAGAATCCACAAAACAACTCTTAGAAATAATAATGACTTCAGCAATTTCTCAGAATACAAGATAAACATAAAATTTTCAATTGCATTTCTACATACTAACAAGAACAAATAGACATTGAAATGTAAAATACATTGCTATTTATAATTGGACAAAATAAAGAAATATTAGATGTCAAATTCACAAGACGTGCAGAGCTTATATGCTGAAAACCACGAAATGCTGATAAAAGAAATCAAAAGTGAGATGGATAAAGAAAAGTCTATCTCATGTCCACGGATGGATTGTTCATGGATGTAACTGAAATGTCAACTCTCCCCAAATAGGTATATAACTTTAATATACTTGTCAAATGTCCAGATTTGTAGATCTTCTTATAAATCTGTAGTAAGCATGCTTACTCTGAAATACATGCAAAGTAAAAGGAGCTAGAATAGCTAAAACAGTTTTGAGAAATAAGAATAAGATGGGAGAAGTCAGTCTACTCTATATCAAGATTTATATATAGCTACAATAATCAAGACTGTGATATTGCTTGATGGACAGAAGTACTTTCAACAGAACATAACAGAAATCCCAGAAATAGACCCACCAAAAAATGTCCAGCTGATTTGGAAGAATACAAAAGCAAATCAAGAGAGAAAGGTTAGCCTTTCCAATAAAAATGCTAGAGAAACTAGATATTTGTAAAGCAAAATTAACCTCAGCTCTACACAGAAACTGTCAAAATTGGCCATGGGCTTAAATATAGAAGGTAAGTGTAGTAAACTTTTAGAAAAAAAGATCAGAGAAAAATCTTCAGGACATAAGGCTAGGCAGAGTTCTTAGAATTGACACCCAAAGTATGGTACATGAAAGGAAAAAATAATAAATTGGATTACATCAAAACCAAATCTTAAGCTTACAAAAGACTCTGTTAAGAAGATGAACAAACGGGGTGCCTGGGTGGCTCAGTTGGTTAAGCAACTCCCTTCGGCTCAGGTCATGATCCTGGAGTCCCGGGATTGAGCCCTGCATAGGGCTCCCTGTTCAGCAGGAAACCTGCTTCTCCCTCTGTCACTCCCCCTGCTTGGGTTCCCTCTCTAGCTGTGTTTCTCTCTGTCAAATAAATAAATAAAATATTTAAAAAAAAGATGATGAACAAACATGCTACAGATGGAAAAAAGTATTTGAAACCCAACAAGGGATCAGTATCTAAAATATATAAAGAATTTTCCAAACTCAAGAGTAAAAATTGATTCCATTTAAAAATTGTAAAAAGATATAAGAAGACATTTCACTGAAGAGGATATTCAGATGTCAAAAAAATATGAAAATATGATTAACATCACTAACCACTACAAAACACAAACTACAACCAAAATGTGGTATCACTACGTATCTGTCAGATTGGTTAAAATAAAAAACAGTGACACTACCAAATTCTGATGAAATGAAGAGAAACTGAGTCACCCATATATTGCAGGTTTGATGCAAAATGGAACCCCTATTCTGGAAAATATTTTTGGCAGAAAAATACTAAAGGTACATCCACCATACAGCTCATCAATTACACTCGTGAACATTTACCTTGGAAAAATGAAACTCTATGTACACAAGCCCACACACATGCACACCCTGTACAAGAACTCTTGTAGCAGCTTATTTGCTCCAAATTGAAAAAGACACAGATGTTTTTCAGGGAATGAAGGCTGAAACATATCGTGGTGATATCCATATCGTGGAATCCCATTCAACAATGGCAAACAGATACATGGAACAAACCTGGGCGAATCTCCATAGAATTATGTTGATGGTAACAAGCCACATCAAAAAGTTACAGTCCATGTGATTTCATTTATATAACATTATTGAAATGACAAAATTGCAGAAGCAGAGACAGATGAGTGGCTGCTGGTGATTAAGGATGAGGGACTGGAAGAGGGAGGAGGAAAGTGAGGCATCTCTACTGGCTGGTATCAATAATAATATCTTGGTTGTAATACTATACCATAGTTTTGAAAGGTGTTACCAATGAAAATACTGGGTAAAGGGTATGTGGGGTCTCTGTATTAATTATTAAACTACATGTGAATCTACATTATTTCAAAATAGAGGATTTAATTAAATTTTATTAATTAAATTTTAAAAGAGAGAAAGAGAGGTACATAATGCCTCAAGAGCATGCAATAGGGGTTATGGCTCAATTAAAGGATATCAGGAAGGGACTCTGTGGGGTGTAAAACCTAAAGAATGGGTTGGAGTGCATTAGGAAATGGAAAGTAAAGATAGTATGTATATGGCATTCATCTTGGACAGCTCTAAAGCAAGTAGATCTCACCCCCCCACCAAATCTCAGCAAGTTATATAGAGGCCTTAAGTGATTTTCAAAAGTTCTCAACACCACCTATCTATCTTAAGGCCATATCCTTGAGGCAGCTTCTGGGATCAGGGAAGGCGATCAGAACATATTCTAAGGACAGAGGTTGGGGTGAGGAGCCTCTGATTGCCCAAGTCCAGGGGCCGGTCTACTGGTGGGCACATCCTTTCAATGACCCTCCCCAACATACAGCTTACTAGTTCAGTTTTCACTGACCAGGCCCTGAGCTCCAAGTGGACAGATACACACAAAATGGAGAAGCACAATCCCTGCTCCTCGGGAACTATCACATGACATAAATGGACACACATACGAAGAGTGGTCACATGGAAAAGTACCTTCAAGCTGCTACATAATATAGACACGTGATGTTGTAAGGGCCCTTCCTACCTCTCTGATTAGTATTCTCTTCATAGTAGTCTTTAGACACCTATCAGCACATGGAACAGCACCGTTGTGACTAAGAGCATGTTTCTTAGAACTGTCGAAATCAGGATGCAAATCCTGGTTCCACTACGTAGTAACTCTGTACATTTGGCTTCAGTTGTTTGTTTTTCTTGCTATTGTTTTTGTTTCCCTCCTTAACTGCCCTCTTTGGGATTATTTGAATGTAGACTACAATCTCATTTTTCCTCTATATGGACCTAAAAATTATACAGTTACTTTAGAATCACGCTGTCCAATAGTGTATCTATTAACCCCTTAAGCTTAATTTTAAGTTAACGAAGATTAAATCAATTTAAAATTAAGTTCCTCAGTCACATCTAGCCATATGTCAAGACCTCAATAATTACATTCAGTACATAACTCTGTTTTGAATAGTGCAGATCTACAGAATATCTTCATCTTCACTAAACACTCTACATGCCAGTGCTGCTCTAGAAATTTTAACATGCATATTCATTGTAAAATGTAAAGTTCAGGGGGGCCTGGGTGACTCAGTTGGTTGGGCGACTGCCTTTGGCTCAGGTCATGATCCCGGAAACCCGGGATTGAGCCCCGCATCGGGCTCCCTGCTCAGCAGGAAGCCTGATTCTCCCTCTCTCACTCCCTCGCTTGGGTTCCCTCTCTAGCTGTGTTTCTCTCTGTCAAATAAATAAATAAAATCTTTAAAAAAATAAATGTAAAGTTCACCAGAATCTTTGCCCTATTCTCAAACAACACCAATACTTCAGATGCTTCCCTTCTTACCAATTAACCTTGAACTGACTTATTTTTTTGTCTGTGCTTTAGTCCAATATTTCTTTCAACTATACACACTACACATTACTTTTATTGTTTTAAACCATCAATATTTGATTAAATTTACCTACCTGTTTGCCAGTGTCCTTCTCTCTGCTCCTCTTGTAACTCAGAGATTCTTCTTGGTAACACCTTTTTTTTTTTCTTTTTTCCTGAGTTTTCTTCTACAGGAGTTTCATCTGAGCAAATCTGCTAGTCAAGTTTTTCAATTTCTGTCTGTCTGAAATCTTTTTACTTTCTTCATCCTGCATGAGACATTTTAACGATTTATTTATTTATCTGTTTGTTTATTTGTCAGAGAGTGAGAGAGAGAGCACAAGAAGCAAGGGGAGCAGGAGAGGGAGAAGCAGGTTCCCCACTGAGCAGGGATCCCAATGCAGGATTTGATTCCCAGACCCTGGGATCATGACCTGAGCTGAAGGTAGATGCTTAATTGACTGAGCCATCCAGGCGCCCCTGAAAGAGACATTTCAAAAAGAAAATATTTTAACTTTGAAGATAAAATTTCACTTTCTGTCTGATTCCACTGCTTCTTCTGTGAAATCAACTATTAATAGTCATTTCATTGTGAATTATTTTTTTACTCTCTATTTTTCAGAATCTCTACATGTCTCTTGTGTTTTACACTGTATTTCATTGAACTAAATTTTTTAAATGTCTATACTGCCCAGAGAAATCTATACTTTCAATGCCATCCCAATCAAAATTCTACCAACATTTTTCAAAGCATTGGAACAAACAATTCTAAAATTTATATGGAACCAAAAAGACCCCGAATTGCTAAGGAAATGTTGAAAAAGAAAAACAAAGCTGGGGACATCATGTTGCATGACTTCAAGCTTTATTGCAAAGCTGTGATCACCAAGACAGCATGGTACTGGCACAAAAACAGACACATAGAGCAATGGAACAGAGTAGAGAGTCCAGACATGGACCCGCAACTCTATGGTCAAATCATCTTCGACAAAATAGGAAAACATATCCAGTGGAAAAAAAGACAGTCTCTTCAATAAATGGTGTTGGGAAAATTGGACAGCTACATATAGAAGAATGAAACTAGACCATTCTCTTATGCCACACACAAAGATAAACTCGAAATGGATGAAAGACCTCACGTGGGGCACCTGGGTGGCTCAGTGGGTTAAAACCTCTGCCTCCTGCTCAGGTCATGATCTCAGGGTCCTGGGATCGAGGCCCACATGGAGCTCTCTGCTCAGCATGGAGCCTGCTTCCTCCTCTCTCTCTGCCTGCCTCTCTGCCTACTTGTGATCTCTCTCTGTCAAATAAATAAATAAATAAATAAAATCTTAAAAAAAAAAAAAGGACCTCAACGTGAAGCAGGAATCTATCAAAACCCTAGAGGGAGAACATTTGTAGTAACCTCTTTGACATCGGCCATAGCAACTTCTTTCAAGACACGTCTCCAAAGGCAAAGGAAACAAAAGAAAAAATGAGCTTTTGGGACTTTATCAAAATAAAAAGCTTCTAGGAAGCTTTTTTAAAGGAAACAGTCAACAAAACAAAGAGGCAATCCGCGGAACGGGAGAAGATATTTGCAAGTGACACTACAGACAAAGGGCCGATATCCAAGATCTAAAAGAACTCCTCAAACTCAACAACCAAAATAAAGATCACCACGTAAAAAAGTGGGCAGGAGACATGAAAAGGCACTTCTCCATAGAAGACATACAAATGGCTAACAGACACATAAAAAAATGTTTGTCATCACTAGTTATCAGGGAAACTGAAATCAAAATCTCATTGAGATACCACCTTATACCAGTCAGAAAGGTCAAAATTAACAGGACAGGAGCCAACAAGTGTTGGAGAGGCTGTGGAGAAAAGGGAACCCTCTTACACTATTGGTGGGAATGCACATTGGTGCAGCTACTTTTGAAAACAGTGTGGAGATTCCTTAAAAATTTAAAAACAGAACTACCCTATGACCTTGCAATTGCTCAGATGTAGTGAAAAGAAGGGCCATATGTACCTCAACATTCATTGCAGCAATAGCTACAATCACCAAACTGTGGAAAGGACCAGGGTGCCCTTCAACAGATGAATGGATAAAGAAGACATGGTACATATATACAATGAAATATTCCACCTCCATCAGAAAGGATGAATACCCAAATTTTTAAGCAACATGGACTGGATCAGAGGATATTATGCTGAGTGAAATGAGCCAAGCAGAGAAAGTCAGGTATCATATGGTTTCAATTACTTGTGGAGCATAAGGAGTAATATGGAGGACAGTAGGAGAAGGAAAGGAAATAGGAAGTGGAGTAAATCAGGGAAGGAAATGCATTTAAGATCAAATTTTATTTTATCCATTTTAGATGTGATTTAGTAGTCTTTCTGTAGTTAACAATTGATATATTTTATTAGCCATTAGCAACAGAATTATTGGCTTTCCTTAATTCTCTTTATTTTCTCTCTTTGGGATTCCAATGAGATATATATTGTACCTTGTCACTCTTATCTTCTATATCTCTTCAACTCTGATAGTTTTCCATCTCTCTGACCTTTTGTCTATATTCTCAGTAATTTTTCTTTTATTGATTGCAGTTCATTAATTCTCTTGTGTCCTCCATTGTACTAATTCTCTATCCATCTGTGTCTAAACTTTGATATGGTAATGATATCATATATTATTATGGTATTCATTTATAGAATGCTCAGTTTGTTTCTTTTTCCTATTAATCACATTAACCTTAAAAGACTTTCTTTTATCATACCACTTATCCTAATTTCTTCATATTAAACATACTTCCAATATTCTATATCTAACTTCTAACACATGAAGTCTTTATGGGTTTATTTATGAATTTGTTTTTTGTTTTGTTTTGTTGTTTAATCTTGCTCATTTGACTTTTCCTCTTCATGTATTTTAATTTATTTTTTATTGTAAGTTATGTCCTTTTTATCTGTGGAAATTTTTTGAAGCCTGAGTTTTTATTCTTCCACAGGATTTGGTTTGCTTTTGCAAGTTACCTAGGGAATGGTTAATCTTGAATTATTTAAATATGTATATTTAAGCTTGGGGTTTTGTTTCTGTAGGTAGCCTAGAATATGTAGCCTAGAATAAAGAGTTGTAAAAGTAATTCTTAAAGAACACTTATTCCTACTCTTTGAGTGGTCAGTGAAAAATCTTGCATCTATCCCTACTGTCTTACTCAGCAGAATTTTTTTTCCTATTTTACACATCTGATATCAGTGTTTGTAAGTCTCACGTTTATTCTGGCTGTCTCTGTTTTTGTTTCCTTCCCTGTATTGGGCAGCCTTTGATTTGCCTTTCTCATATACATGGTGCATTGAAACCCAGAATATAAACTACCATAACAACTGTCAGATCCTGCAGATTTGCTTACTTATTTAATGCCTAGTCATTAAGGAATACTCTTATTTTTTTCTTCCAGATCAGCCATGCAGTATTTATCCAGTCCATGTAGTTCTATACTGGGAGAAATTTCTATGACTCTAATCCACCATGTTTCTCAGATTCTTATTTTTTAAGGATGCCCTTGCTCTGAACTGGAGAGTTTAAGTTAAAGCGAGATTAATAGTCAAAACAGGAAGATGTGTTAGGATTTGTTGAAATAGTCTAGGCAAGAAATTGAAATTTCAGCTGCTATGGACTTGATAAAAATGGAGAGTAGGGGATGGATTTGAGAGATATTGAAGGAGTTATATTAACATTTTCAGTGGTGAACTTGGTGAAAAAGTTGAAGAGAGGTGTCTGGGACGATGCCAATATTCAGGATACCATCCACCTGTGTTAACTACACAGATGGTACTGAGCACCAAAAAGGAACAGGTGGACAGAGTAAAGATGATGGGCTCAGTGCTTAACCAAATGTAGTGACTTTAAGACTTCCACATTGGATATGTGGGCCTAAGGGTCTAAGCTAGAAATCAGACTCAGAAGTAGAGATATGAACTCATATGTCACTCTGACGTAGGTGTGATGTAAATAGGGAAGGGATTGCCCAGGAGGAGGACACAGAGTGGAAGAAAAGTAGGTCCAGGGTCAAGGTTTGAGGACCTAAAGCTCTAATGACCAGGACAAGGAGGATGGGCTCTCAGACACAGTGGCACAGCCAACAAGTTGGAAGGCAGGCAAGGAGAGTAGAATGGCCTTTGATCATTTCTTATACCTACCCTCAGCCATACTGACCTTCCTACAATTCAATATGTGCTTGATTTCCCTTGTCTCCATGCCTTTGTACGGGCATGCTCTTCTTTCTGCCTTGAATCCCTCCAGCTTCTTCTCCTTTTCCACCATTCACTATTGTTCCTGATGAACTCCCATACATCCTTTAGGGTGCAGCTCAAATGTCAGCAGTACTACATAGTTCTTCCTAAACATTCTCCTAACCCTGTCCCACATGATCCTGGCTCGTGGTCCTTTTCTCTGTCCCCACTGAATGTATCCGATGATATCTCAGTCATTCTTCTGCCATCTGATGACAATGGATTTCCCCTGAATTGCAGGGCTGGTGTCTTGTACAGGACTCCCCCCAGGGCACTTGGTTCACAGAAGAACCATGTTTTTAATAAAAATACTTGAACTGGGGGCGCCTGGGTGGCTCAGTTGGTTAAGCAACTGCCTTCAACTCAGGTCATGGTCCCGGAGACCCGGGATCGAGTCCCACATCGGGCTCCCTGCTCGGCGGGAAGCCTGCTTCTCCCTCTCTCAGTCCCCCTGCTTGTGTTCCTGCTCTGGCTATGTTTCTCTCTGTCAAATAAATAAAATCTTTAAAAAAAAAAATACTTGAACTGAATCTTCAACAAGGTGCAGGAAGCATTTGGACAGAGAAGTCAGCTCACCAGCTGGCAGTAGAAAGACCTGTTCATTCAGTGGAAATCAAGGCAGTTTGGGACTGCTAATAAGTATCAACCATGGATCAGCCAACACACACGCACACTCACTATACCTCTCCTCTTCCCTTCCACCCTACTCATAAGACTGTTGTCTTCAGTGACATCTCTTCCTACTTTCTTTAAGTCCTATCTATATGTTCCACTCAGTCATATTTTGCCCAAAGGAAATATCAAGGGGTGGGCTTTATAATCCACATGCAGGACATACCATGTGACTTCTCTTTAATCCTTTTTCTTGCTAAGGAATTTACTACAGATAGCAACACTAAACAAATCACATAAATTATACTAGGCAAGTTAAACAAGTACATGGCATGAGGGTTAATGAGTCAATGTCAGGGTGAGTGTCCTTCACAAGGTGGCCAGAGAAGGGAAGGGGGGCTTGGGGTAGAACCAGGGCTGTCTTTAAGCAGAGAAAAGCTGGGAAGGAACGAACTGGAAGGGAATCCATGAGGATGTTACAAGGTATGGGTAGAGGAGATGGGGAGTGAGTGAAATCTAGCAGTAAGAAGAGGTAGGACATCAGAAGAGTCTTTGGTGGCATTAGTGTGGGTCTCTGAAAGGCTCTCAGTGATGCCCAGGATTGTGGGGGATGTTCCTGGATCAAGTTACCTGGAAGGAGGGGGCTAAGGGGCAGCTTCAAGATTGTTTGGGTTTTCTTCCCGGTGTTAATGCTTATTATGACTGAAATGGAATAGCCAACAGCTTTTGCTGCTGACTTCACTCCATAAAAATTAGGACAATGTCAGCAATCTGAAGCAATTCTTTGGGGTACGGGGGGAAATGTCACATTGACTTCTACTGGCCCTTGAATAAGAGAACAGTGGCCTTGCGTGAAATTTTAACAGATAGCAATCTATCAGCAGCCAACAGTCACAGGACATAGAGCCTTGGATCCTGAGCATAGCATTCAACTTTTTCTAAAATTTCCCACAAATGTCTTCTTAGTCCTCATTTCCCATTATTTCCCTACATAATCCATGCCTCCCTAGCAAACAGAACTGCATATGGTACTACCAACTTACATGTGTCTTCCAATAGCCATCACGTCATTATTATTTTTCCCACCTGAAATGCTCACCTCTCCGCTGGTCTACCACAGCCCCTTCTGTGGGTCCTTTACCACGTGCCCTATCAAACCACCTTTTTTATGGCATACATGTATGTGTATGTATGTACACGCCCTCCTATCTATGAATTCACACCCATGTGCCTGACAGCTCATGGTGGAGAAGATAGAACACAAAAACTGAACCTAAGTAAACAGGGTCAGAACCTGGCTGTATCACTGACTCTATGATCTTGGTATTTTTACTGAACCTGTCTAGACCGCAGTTTCCTCATCTGTTCTACGTCTACCACAGGGTTTTAGGAGTGATTAAATAACCTAATATAAATAAAACCCTAGCACAGTTCCTGTGCATAATAAATACTGCTTATAGTCCCCTCCCTCCCATTATGTAGAATTGACTGTCCACTGTCCTAAAGATATGACCCTCCCTCACTATTTTGTAAGTTCCAGAAGTAATGCTATGATTTTTGTTGTCCTTTTCTTTACCTCGCTACAGAGGACTTCACACTCAACAAACCAGAGATGAATGAAAGAATGAGGAAACACACAAATAGAAGAAAATTCCATCTCTGCTTCGAGTTTGTTTGAACCGTTTCCTGAGACATGAAATTGTGGCATTTTAAACAAAAACAAACTCAAAACAAAAGCCAGTGACTCTGTTGAGTTATTTTTGCTATTTTAGTCCCAATGACTAAAATGACTTTGTAATAGCCATGAAGGAAAAAGTGTACTTTGTAAAGGTCATGAGGAAGGAAATCTAGGTGGTATGCCTCAACTAACTCAAAACAGGTTATGAGCTTTGCTTCCAACCTATGGTCGTGCAAAGCCAAAGCATGGGATTATCCTTTATTACAAAGCATTTCCCTCTGTACTCTGACTTTACCCCAGTTCCCCAAGAGCTTCCCCTCTCTGTGCCACAAGTGCCGCCTCTTTGCCGGAAAGAAACAGTGTTGGCTCTGAAGTAGGGAGGATGAGAGAGGACTAGATTCTCTCTATAGCTTCCTTCCAACTCAAGAAATAGAATTCATTCCAAAGGACACACAGCACCTTCCAGTAGAAATATCAGTTGCTTTATTACTAGCCTCCCTTTCTCTCTGGAAATAAATCAACAAACCCATGGAAATGTCATCCTCTGCACTGGCCCTGCTTAGCCAAGCCCAATGTGAATTTTCCTCACTGCTCCCAAACAGGCAGATGTGGGAAGTGCAAGGAAGTAAAGTGAGAGGAATTACTGCTCCAAGGACTTCAGGAGGCATTAATTGTTGCTCAAGATCTTATCAGGTCTTAGTTAGAGGCATCATTTAACCTCTGGCTCCTGGGGCTGCAGTGGAAAACAGCCTTCTCCTTCTTCCTGCTCCTTCCCTGTGCCTGTGAACGCTGCAGAAAAAGGCCCTTCTTGCAGGGATTCACACCTGCTGAGAGACCTGGATCGAGGATAAGTCATCTGAGTGGTTCCAAAGTTGGCAGGGCCATCTAGGCTCAGCCCTCCACCCTCAATGCCTAAAGAACCACAATTTGAGGCTGCAGTTCAAGCTTCTGCATTTTCCAAATCCTTTCATTTTTCTCTGTAGCATAAAACAGTGAAAGAGAGAGCCTGACAACAGGTTAAGACCATCCCACACTGCCTGAGTACGTGTCCCGGCTCTCCACCCACAAACTTCAGGCATATCATTTGTTAGCATTTGTAAAGCACATAGAACAGTGTTATGAACATAGTAGGCATGACATAAGATGTTGTTAAATAATAGTAAATAAGTACCACTGCTTTGTTCTTTTGTCTAGTCTAGTGGTTCTCCAAATGTAGTGCTGAGACCAGAAGTCCCAACATCACCCAGAAACTTGTTAGAAATGCACATTCCTGCTGTCTGGCCCCAGACTTTATAAGCCAGAAATGCTAGAGGTGGCATCCAGCAATCGGTCTTAATAAGTCCTCCAAGTGCACATTCAAGTTTGACAACCACTGATTTCAGCCATAAACTCTCATTCAATTTTTTCTTCTTACCCCGTCACCTGCCCAGTGTACTCTTGCCAGCCATCCTCTTTGTTCTCCCTGGAGAGGCACGTGAGTTATCCTAGAATTCCAGGTTTCCTCAAAATGCATTTTTATTAGTGAGAACTCTTTTGGTAACATGGGGGCAGACATCCTATTCAATCCAGCGGGGCCCCTACGAGGAGGCATTGTCTTGTACAGCGGACGGGGTCAGTGGGGATGATGACAAACCACGTTTATAAAGCATTTATGCTGTGCCTGGAACTATGCTAAGTACTTTACAAATATTAACTCCTACAATCTCCACAACAGCTCAGTAAAGGAGAAGCTGCTATTATCACCATTGAAGGGGATGAGGAACAGAGAGGTACAGGAACCCCCCAAGGCTACACAGGGAATATGCAGTGGACCTGGGGTTCCAACACACGAGGCAACTCCAAAAGTTCCTTGAACGTCCCTGTGCAAAGTAAGGCTGGGCCCGGGTGCTTATGCTAGGACAGCAGGTCTGTTTTTCTCCATTCCCAGGCCTTGCTTTATGTTGGGTTGGCCCCTCCCAGGCATAGAGCCCTTGCATGGTACCCTTGGGTGCTCCAGGATGATGCCTGACATACTGAGCAGCTAAAGAGCAAAAGGTCTCCTCCCCTCACTTGTCCTAACAAAAGCCATGGAAGTGACCTTGAATGGACTGACCAGCACTACATACCCAGTCTTAGACCAATTACTACTGGCCTCTGGAGGGCCAAATGTCCCACTCAGGCAAGCTGAGTCCTGTGGCCACCCTGGATTCCGAGACCCACGGGGCCCACGAGTATGGAGGAGGCTTCCTCTGGAGCACCCAAAAGAAGCAGCATACCAGCAGACAAAAATTAGCCATACCATATGCCAGGTTGCATTTTAAAATCATCATTGGGATGCCATCATTTGGTGTCTCAGTGGGTTAAGCATCTGACTTATGATTTCAGCTCAGTGTATGATCTCAGGTCTGTGAGATCATGTCCTGCATTGGGCTCCATGCTGGGCAGGGAGCCTGCTTGGGATTCTCTCTCCCTCTCCCTCTGCCCCACCCACCCCCTGCTTATGCATTCTCTCTCTCTCTCAAATAAAATAAAATAAAACCTTTAGAAACCATCATACATATCACACCGTTGAATCATCACAATAATTCTTTGATATTGGAACTGCCCCATTTTTCAAATGAAGGAATGAAGGCAATGAAAGATTAAGTAGCTTCTTCTGGTAGCAGAAGTAGGTAATAAGGAGCAGAACAGGCCCAGACCTGGGCTGCCAGCCCTGGAAGTCTAGGCACCTAGCAACCAGACGGACTCCTACCTATCGATGCTTTCCTCAGGTCTGAGTTGACGACACACGCTATTCTACTGCTCAGGCTTAGTTTCCCTTAAAACCTTTCCTCCTTGATGAGGTGACAAAGCCTTTCCCACTCTATCCTACCTGGGAGTTTCTCCAAATAACAAACATCTTCTCTCTCACTATATACCAAACACCCAAAGTAGAGTTGCCAGATTCAGCCAATAAAAACACAGGACATCCTATTAAATTTGAATTTCAGATAAAGAAATCATGTTTTGGGCTTTTTTAAGTGTAAATACGCCTCATGAAAAATTTTACCTGGGAACCCTAATCTCAGAGCAAGATTTGCATCTGGGGTTTCTAACTATACCAGTTTTCCCAGGACTGAGTGGGTTCCCAAGACATGGAATTTTCCATGCTAAAAAAAATTGAGAAAGTTCTGGGAAAACCAGAGCAAGTTGGTCACCCTGAGTCTAAGCCAGTAGCCTCTAAACAAAGAGACTCAGAACTGGCAGGTGTCCTCCTCTGCCCGACGGCCAGCCCCGCTCTGATCAGCTACCTCTGTGATCACTCCCTGGAGAGGTGTGGTCAAGTCTCTGAAGAGCGCGCACGCACACACACACACACATACACCGACCACTCATACATATCCCGGCTCCTAGCTCATCACCCAGCCAGAGCTCAAGATCTCATCAGGACACCCTCAAAGCCAGCTGACACTCTCACTGTGCAATGGTGAGACCCTCTTTCCTTCCTCTCCACCCTTCTTACTACCTCCAACATTCTTCTGCCACAACACCTCAGCCACCAAAAGGGCCATCTGGGTCCTCCTTGTCAGCTCTGCCTGGCGCCTCAAGAAACAGGGGGACAGAGCTGCTTGACTGGGAAACGTGAGGATTGTGTTTCCGCACCCAGGACATTCTGATACTGAAGAGTCCTTGTTCAGTCTTATTTATCTAGGCTGGCCTCCTACACAGAGCTTTGAAACCATGGAACATCCAAGGTTGAAAAAAAGAAGGTAACACTGTCTCTGCAGGAAGCTGCTCGATTTAGCAAAAGCAGAGATGGGGGCTCTCTGGCCATGACATATCGCATCTGCATTCAAATACAGAAGGCTGCTATTCCCAACAAGCCCCCTATGGGCAACCTCTTGTCCAATGGGCAGAAGTCCCACCTCCCTTATTCAGTCCATCAGTTACCAGTCAATATACTGGGGCTTTCCAAGCTATGCTTGTACCTTCCCTGGGGCATATAATCTAGCATGAACTGGCCTTTGGATTCTAGAACCTTTAACCCCTTCCCTTGGACCTCTTCCATTCTTTTTACACCTTGAATTCCTCATCTCCATAAACCTATCTCCTGCAACCGGGATGAAGCAGGCAGGCATGTCTCTTTGCAAATATTTGTGTAACCTGGCATTGCCCCCACTTAGACACAGATTTACTTCTTCCCAGTGTTCTTTCCAAGACATGGGATTGTCTGGCAATAGTCGGAAAGCTTTGAAACACAGACTCTGGAGCCAAAACTCTTAGGGTTCAGGTTCTAGTCCTTCCATTTACTCACTGTAACTCTGGATGCACAGCTAGTAAGTAATTAACTTACCCTTTGTGTGTCTGAGGTTCCCACATACAGATGGGGACACGTATTAGTCAGGATTCTCTAGAGAACCAGAACATATAGGATGTGGATGGAGGGAGGAAGATTTATTTTAATAAAATTAATTGGCTTACTCAATTACAGAACCTGGTAAATTCAACATTTGCATGATGGGCTGACAGGCTGGAGACTCGGAGTCGAACTCCAAAGCCCTCTGCTAGCAGAATTCCCTCTTGCTTGACAGAGGTCAGTCTGTCGTTCTCAAGACTTCCACTGACTGGATTGGGCTCATGTTATGAAAGAACAATCTGCTTTACTCAAAGTCCACCAATTTAAATGTAAGTCTTACCCAACTTTATTTTTACAGAAACATCCCGGAAAATGTTTCACCAAATATCTGGGCACTGATGGCCAGTTAATTAAATTAAAATTGTCTGCATGAATGAGCTTTCTGAGTTACTCCTCTATGCCAGGGGTTGTAGGTGTTGAGGATGAAGAAAATCTATTCCCAGCTCGCAATGAACTGAATCTAAGAGGACTGAGACAGGTACATAAATAAACAACACAATGGGATAGATACCTTAAAAGAATGATGTACCTCGATCTGGAGGAAGGCACAGGAAGAACCTTGCATATTTGTCCAGGGGAGTCAGAGATGACTGCACACTGTCTGCGAAGCAAGGAATGAACCTCAAAGGAAGAGAAGGAACTTATGGGAATTCCGCAGTCCAAAGGCCTGCTCTAGACTGGACCAAGTATTACAAGATACTCACAGGGCCCCCGAGGGAGAAAGCTAGAAATGCCAATGACCCTGCCTTCTCAGGGAGGGTAATGCCTACAGCCAGTCCTGGATTAGTTCACAGATGCTGCCTACCTGGACCAGAGCCCTGCTGCTCACGCCTTGAGCCTTAGAAACTTCAGAGGGAGACACGGCGACATGCCATCTCCTGACACAGAAGAGTGGGGTTGAGATGTCACAAGTCTCTGTGCTGTCTGATATCTAGACCTCATGTAATTATAACCCCAGAAGATGTGGTCAAGTATATTCATCAATTCAATCCCCAGATAGAAATGTGCTGTATTGACAAGAGAAAGAGCTACAAACACCAAAATGCCAGGAATGGGATTTGGTTTGGTTTTGGTAAGGGGAGAGAGAATTGCTTTCAGAGTCTAAAGTCAGTGCCTTCCCCTGCCCCTTCTATTCTATACATGGTCACTTCCCCTGCCTACTCCAGCCAATGGTTTCTAACAAGAGCCCCAATGCCCTCAGATTCTCTACAATGGCTAGCTCTTATCTTCTCTTCCCCACCCTCCCTCCCGCCCCACTGGGATCCATCTAGTTATTAGAGCGACCATTCTCCCCCTACCCTCCCTTACCTCCCCAGTGAGCAAGACAATGCAACATAGTATAAAGTGCATGGAATCTCCAGTCAGGAAGTCCTGAGTGTGAATCTTGATTTGTCAATGACCATCTGTGTGACTATAAAAGATAATTTTTTTAAAAATCAGGAGGAGGAGCAAGATATCAACAGTTCAGCTAGATGGTTATCAAACAAGTTGGAACACCTACAAACTCAATAGGAGATAGAAGAAGAGCAGCTATTCTAGGAATGGAAAAGCGACCGCTTTCTGGAAGGTAGGACGTGCTGAAAAGTGAATCCGAGGCACATTTGAGAAGACAGACCGCAGCGGGAGGGGCAGGCTCCCATGCAGCAGTAACACAACAGTAACAGCAGTAACAGCCTGGAACACAAACTCGGGACCTTTAGAAGTCTGCTCCCCTGAGGGACATCGTCCAGAGGCTCAGCGGGGGGTGGGGCCCTTGCTAGGACAGTGTGGTCTCAGGTCCCGCGGGGTCACAGAAGGACCCGGGGCGCCTGAGCGGGCGGAGCTGCCGGGGATCGGAGCGGGGAGGCCGGCTGCAGGGACGGAGCCGAGGGGGGCTCTCAGCTCGGGCTCACCTTACACCGGGACCCGAGGCGCAGTCGGGCCACTGCTCTTGGAGCAGGGACCCCACAAGTGGCAGATCCGGGGAGACTCACCTTCCTCCCCCGGGAGGGGCGGTGCGGGAGCGCGCAGCAGGAACCTGCTGGGTTTGGAGACTCCAAACGGGGCCGCGCGCCAGAGATAGAAACGCTCGGTCACAGGCTGGGTGACACAGAGCGCGACAAGACCAGGGAGACAGGTGTGACCGACTGCTTATCTCTTGGGGCACACTGAAGAGGGGGGGCCCTAGCTCTCAGCTCCTCTGGGCAGGAGACTGGGAGGCCGCCATCTTCATTCCCGGCCTCCACAGCTGGACGGAAAGCGCTGAGGGAACAAAAGCCCCCGAGAGCGAACCTGCTGCGCAGATCGCTCAGCCTGGCCCCTGGCGTGGGCGGGGCACTTCCGCCTCCAGCAGAGACCTTTGTGAATCACTGCAACAGGCTCCTCCCCCAGAAGACCGCAAGAACTTACAGCCAAGACCAAGTTCACTGATCAATGAGAACTGCGGAACTCCAGAGTGAGGGGAATGCACTAGAATGCACATAGATTTCATGGCTTTTTTCCCATGATTCTTTATTCTTTCAAAATCAATTTTCTTTGGCTTTACTTTTTTCTTATGCAATTTTTAAATTTTTTTCTCTTTCCTATTTTAACTTTTTAACTATTTTACTTTATTGATACCTTTTTCTAAAATTTTTTTTAATTTTCATTGTTACAGTCATAGTCTATCCCTTCATAATATTTAAGCTTCATTTTATTTAAGCATAGGTTTTTCTTTCTTTAAAATTTTGGGATACAGTTTCTTCTAGAAGATCAAAATATACCCTAAATCTAGTACATGGCTTTGTTCTATTCTTAGTTTCCTCACATTCTTTCCTCTTCTTTTTTTCTTTTCTCATTTTTCAACTAACTTCTTATAAATTCCTTTTTTAGAATCTTTTTTAATCTTCATCTTTACATATTTTCATATTCTACCTCTTCGTCGTGTATACCCTTATTTTTATATATATAAAAGTTTTTCTTTCTTTAAAATTTTGCGAGGCAGTTTCTTCTAACAGACCAAAATATACCCAAAATCAAGTGTGTGGCTCTGTTCTATTCACCAGTTTAATCATATATAGGGAGAGAGACAGATAGATATAGATAGACGTAGATATAGATATACATATTGATATAGATATAGATTATGGATTTTTTTTTCCTTTCTTCTTTTCCAGTTTCTGTTCTCTGCTGATTTGGAGAGTGTTATTTTTGTGGGGTACGCTTTTAGTATTTTGTTCTCTCACTCATCTATTCTTATCTAGATAAAATGACAAGGTTGAAAAAATCACCTCAAAAAGAAACAACAAGAGACAGTACCAACAGCTAGGGACCTAATCAATAGGGACATTAGCAATATGTCAGAACTAGAGTTCAGAATGATGATTATCAAGGTGCTAGCAGGGAAAGATGCTAGATGGAAGCATGGAAGATATTAGAGAATCCCTTTCTAGAGAAATAAAATCTCTTCTGGAGAAATAAAAGAACTAAAATCTAACCAAGTTGAAATCTAAAAAGCTATTAATGAGGTACAATAAAAAATGGAGGCTCTTACTGCTAGGATAAATGAGGCAGAAGAGAGAATTAGTGTTATAAAATACCAAATGATAGAACATAAAGAAGCTGAGAAAAAGAGAAACAAACAACAACTGAACCATGAGGGGAGAATTCAAGAGATCAGTGATACCATAAGATGAAACAATATTAGAATATTTGGGATCTGAGAAGAAGAAGAAAGAGAGAGGAGGGCAGAAGGTATGTTGGAATAAATTATAGAAGAGAATTTCCCTAATTTGGCAAAGGGAATGAGCATCAAAATCCAGGAGGCACAGAGAAACCCCCTCAAAAATCAGTAAAAATAGGTCCACACCCTATCATCTAATAATAAACCTTACAGGTCTCAGTGACAAAGAGAAAATCCTGAAACCAGCTCAGGACAAATGGTCTGTGACATACAATGGTAGAAATATTAGATTGGCAGCAAACCTATCCACAGAGCCCTGGCGAAAGGACTGGCATGATATATTCAGAGGACTAAATGAGAAAAATATGCAGCCAAGAATACTATATCCAGCTATGCTGTCATTGAAAATATAGGGAGAGATAAAAAGCTTCCAGGACAAACAAAAACTAAAAGAATTTGCAAACATCAAACCAGCCCTACAGAAAATATTGAAAGGGGTCCTCTAAGCAAAGAGAGAGCCTAAAAGTAACAGACCAGAAAGGAACAGAGACAATACAGTAACAATCACCTTACAGGCAATACGATAGCACTAAAATTGTATCTTTCAATAGTTACCCTGAATGTAAATGGGCTAAATGCCCCTATCACAAGACACAGAGTATAAGAATGGATAAAAAAACAAGACCTATTGATAATGCTGTCTCCAAAAAACTCATTTTAGACCAAAAGACACCTCCAAATTTAAACTGAGGGGGTGGAAAACAATTTACCTTGCTAATGGACATCAAAAGAAAGCTGGGGTGGCAATCTTTACATCAGACAAATTAGATTTTAAGCCAAAGACTATAATAAGAGATGAGGAAGGATACTATATCATACTTAAAGCGTCGGTCCAACAAGAAGATCTAACAATTTTAAATTTCTATGCCCCTAACATGGGAGCAGCCAATTATATAAACCAATTAATAACAAAATCAAAAAACATATCGACAATAATACAAGAATAGTAGGGGACTTTAACACCCCCTCACTGAAATGGACAGATCAACTAAGCAAAAGATCAACAAGGAAATAAAGCTTGAAATGACACACTGGGCCAGATGGACATCACAGATATATTCAAAACATTCCATCCCAAAGCAAGAGAATACACATTCTTCTTTAATGCACATGGAACATTCTCCAGAATAGATCACATCCTGGGTCGCAAATCAGGTCTCAACTGGTACCAAAAGACTGGGATCATTCCCTGCATATTCTCAGACCACAATGCTTTGAAACTAGAACTTAACCAATGAGGAAATTTGGAAAGAACTCAAATACATGGAGGCTAATGAGTTTCCTACTCAAGAATGAATGGGCCAACCAGGAAATTAAAGAAAATTTTTAAAAATTCATGGAAACAAATGAAAATGAAAACACAACTGTTTAAAATCTTTGGGACACAGCAAAGGTGGTCCTAAGAGGAAAGTATATGGCAATACAAGCCTTTCTTGAGAAACAAGAAAGGTCTCAAGTACATAGCCTAGCCCTACACCTAAAGGAACTGGAGAAACAACAGCAAAGTAAGCCTAAACCCAGCAGGACAAGAGAAATAATAAAGATCAGAGCAAAAATCAATGAAATAGAGACAAAAAAAAAAAAAAAACCAGAAGAACAAATCAATGAAACCAGGAGCTGGTTCTTTGAAAAAATTAACAAGATTGATAAACCCCTGCCCAGACTTATCAAAAAGGTAATAGAAAGGACCCAAATTAATAAAATCATGAATGAAAGAGGAGAGATCACAACCAACACCAAAAAAATAAAAACACTTTTAAAGAACATATTATGAGCAAATTATACACCAGCAAATTTGACAATCTGGAGAAAATGGATGCATTCCTAGAGACACATAAACTATGAACTGAACCAGGAAGAAATAGAAAACTTGAACAGACCCATAACCAGTAAGGAGATTGAAGCAGTCATCAAAAAATCCCACAACGGGCGCCTAGGTGGCTCAGTTGGTTGAGCGACTGCCTTCAGCTCAGGTCATGATCCCAGAGACCTGGGATCAAGCCCCGCATCAGAGTTCTTGCTCAGCGGGAAGCCTGCTTCTCCCTCTCACACCCCCTCGCTTGTGTTCCCTCTATATCTGTGTTTCTCTCTGTCAAACAAATAAATAAAATCTTAAAAAAAATCCCACAACAAACAAAAGCCCAGGACAGATGGCTTCCCAGGGGAATTCTACCAAACATTTAAAGATCAATACCTATTCTCCTGAAACTGTTCCAAAAAATAGAAATGGAAGGAAAACTTCCAAACTTATTTTTTGAGGCCAGCACTACCTTGATCCCAAAACCAGAAAAAGACCCCATCAAAAAGAAGAATTACAGACCAATATCCTCGATGAACACAGATGCAAAAATTGTCACCAAAATACTAGCCAATAGGATCCAACAATACATTAAAAGAATTATTTACCATGACCAAGTAGGATTTATTCCTGGGGTGCAAGTTTGGTTCAACATCCACAAATCAATCAATGTGATATAGTACATTAATAAGAAAACAAGAACCATATTGATCATCTCAATAGATGCTAGAAACACATTTGACAAAGTACAGCATCCTTTCTTGATCAAAACTCTTCACAACATAGGGATAGAGGGTATATACCCCAAATCATAAAAGCCACCTATGAAAACCCACAACAAATACTCTCAATGGGGAAAAACTGAGAGCTTTTCCCCTAAGGTCAGGAACACAGCAGGGCTGTTCACTATCACCACTGCTATTCAACATAGTACTAGAAGTTTCAGCCTCAGCAATCAGACAAAAAAAATAAATAAAAGGCATCTGAATTGGCAAAGAAGAAGTCAAACTCTCACTCTCTGCAGATGATATGATACTTTATGTGGAAAATCCAAAAGACTCCACCTGAAACTGCTAGAACTCATACAGGAATTCAGTAAAGTGTGAGGATATAAAATCAATGCACAGAAATCAGCTGCATTTCTATACACCAACAAGAAGACAGAAGAAAGAGAAATTAAGGAGTCAATCCTATTTACAATTGCACTCAAAATCATAAGATACCTAGGAATAAATCTAACCAAAGAGGTAAAGAATCTGTACTCAGAAAACTATAGAGTACTCATGAAAGAAATGGAGGAAGACAAAAAGAAATGGAAAAACATTTCATGCTCATGGATTGGAAGAAAAAATATTGTGAAAATGTCTATCCTACCTAGAGCAATCTTCACATTTAATGCAATCCCTATCAAAATACCATCCACTTTTCTCAAATAAATGGAAAAATAATCCTGAAATTTATATGGAACAAGAAAAGACCCCGAATAGCCGGAGGAATGTTGAAAAAGAAAACCAAAGTTGGCGGCATCACAATTCCAGACTTCAAGTTCTATTACAAAGCTGTAATCATCAAGACAGTATGGTACTGGCACAAAAACAGACACATAGATCAATGGAACAGAATAGAGATCCCAGAAATGGACCCTCAACTCTATGGTCAACTAATCTTCGACAAAGCCAGAAAGAATGTCCAATGGAAAAAAGACAGTCTCTTCAACCAGTAGTGTTGGGAAAATTGGACATCTACATGCAGAAGAACGAAACTGGACCATTTCCTTACACCACACACAAAAATAGACTCAAAATGGATGAAAGATCTCAATATGACACAGGAATCCATCAAAATCCTTGAGAAGAACACAGGCAGCAACCTCTTCGACCTCAGCCACAACTTCTTCCTAGAAACATCGCCAAAGGCAAGGGAAGAAAAGGCAAAAAGGAACTATTGGGATTTCATCAAGATCAAAAGCTTTTGCACAGCAAAGGAAACAATCAACAAACCAAAAGACAACTGACAGGATGAGAGAAGATATTTGCAAATGACCAGTCAGATAAAGGGTTAGTATCCAAAATCTATAAAGATCTTATAAACTCAACACCCAAAGGACAAAAATCCAGTAAAGAAATGGGCAGAAGACATGAACAGACATTTCTGCAAAGAAGACATCCAAATGGCCAACAGACAGATGAAAAAGTCCTCAACATCATTCGGCATCAGGGAAATACAAATCAAAACCACAGTGAGATACTACCTC